>JAXCGZ010007867.1:47500-57500 GCA_037179515.1 Halocaridina rubra | reverse complement strand
GTCTCGGGGCAAAGCCACCTCCCGGAGTTCGTCTCGGGGCAAAGCCCCCTCCCGGAGGGCGCCTCGGGGCAAAGCCCCATCCCGGAGGGCGCCTCGGGGCAAAGCCCCCTCCCGGAGGGCGCCTCGGGGCCAAGCCCCCTCCCGGACGGCGCCTCGGGGCAAGGCCTCCTCCCGGAGGGCGCTTCGGGCCAAAGCCCCTTTCCTTAGGGCGCCTCGAGGAAAAGCCCCCCCGGAGGGCGCCTCGGGGCAAAGCCCCCCCCGGAGGGCACCTCGGGGCAAAGCCCCCTCCCGGAGGGCGCCTGGGGGCAAAGCCCCCTCCCGGAGGGCGCCTTGGGGCAAAGCCCCCTCCTGGAGGGCGCCTCGGGGCAAGGTCTCCTCCCGGAGGGCGCCTCGGGCCAAAGCCCCCTCCCAGAGGGCGCCTCGGGGAAAAACTAACTCCCAGAGGGCGCCTCGGAGCATAGCCCCCTCCCGGAGGGCGCCTCGGGGCAAAGCCCCCTCCCGGAGGGCGACTCGGGGTCAAAGCCCCCTCCCGGAGGGCTCCTGGGGGCAAAACCCCCTCCCGGAGGGCGCCTCGGGGAAAAACCCCTTCCCGGAGGGCGCCTGGGGGACATGCCCCCTCCCGGAGGGCGCCTCGGGGTAAAGCCCCCTCCCGGAGGGCGCCTCGGGGCAAAGCCCCCTCCCGGAGGGCGTCTCGGGGCAAAGCCCCCTCAAGGAGGGCGCCTGGGGGCAAAGCCAATTCCCGGAGGGCGAATCGGGGCAAAGCCCCCTCCCGGAGGGCTACTCGGGGCAAAGCCCCCTCCCGGAGGGCGCCTCGGAGCAAAGCCCCCTCCCGGAGGTCGTCTCGGGGCAAAGCCCCCTCCCGGAGTTCGTCTCGGGGCAAAGCCCCCTCCCGGAGGGCGCCTCGGGGCAAAGCCCCATCCCGGAGGGCGCCTCGGGGCAAAGCCCCCTCCCGGAGGGCGCCTCGGGGCCAAGCCCCCTCCCGGAGGGCGCCTCGGGGCAAGGCCTCCTCCCGGAGGGCGCTTTGGGCCAAAGCCCCTTTCCTTAGGGCGCCTCGAGGAAAAGCCCCCCCGGAGGGCGCCTCGGGGCAAAGCCCCCCCGGAGGGCACCTCGGGGCAAAGCCCCCTCCCGGAGGGCGCCTGGGGGCAAAGCCACCTCCCGGAGGGCGCCTTGGGGCAAAGCCCCCTCCTGGAGGGCGCCTCGGGGCAAGGTCTCCTCCCGGAGGGCGCCTCGGGCCAAAGCCCCCTCCCGGAGGGCGCCTCGGGGAAAAACTAACTCCCGGAGGGCGCCTCGGAGCATAGCCCCCTCCCGGAGGGCGCCTCGGGGCAAAGCCCCCTCCCGGAGGGCGACTCGGGGTCAAAGCCCCCTCCCGGAGGGCTCCTGGGGGCAAAGCCCCCTCCCGGAGGGCGCCTCGGGGAAAAACCCCCTCCCGGAGGGCGCCTGGGGGCCATGCCCCCTCCCGGAGGGCGCCTCGGGGGAAAGCCCCCTCCCGGAGGGCGCCTCGGGGCAAAGCCCCCTCCCGGAGGGCGTCTCGGGGCAAAGCCCCCTCAAGGAGGGCGCCTGAGGGCAAAGCCCCTTCCCGGAGGGCGAATCGGGGCAAAGCCCCCTCCCGGAGGGCTACTCGGGGCAAAGCCCCCTTCCGGAGGGCGCCTCGGGGCAAAGCCCCCTCCCGGAGGGCGTCTCGGGGCAAAGCCCCCTCCCGGAGGGCGTCTCGGGGCAAAGCCCCCTCCCGGAGGGCGACTCGGGGCAAAGCCCCCTCCCGGAGGGCGTCTCGGGGCAAAGCCCCCTCCCGGAGGGCGCCTTGGGGCAAAGCCCCCTCCCGGAGGGCGCCTCGGGGCAAAGCCCCCTCTCGGAGGGCGCCTCGGGGCCAAGCCCCCTCCCGGAGGGCGCCTCGGAGCAAAGCCCACTCCCGGAGGGGACCTCGGGGAAAAACTAACTCCCGGAGGGCGCTTCGGAGCATAGCCCCCTCCCGGAGGGCGCCTCGGGGCAAAGCCCCCTCCTGGAGGGCGACTCATGGTCAAAGCCCCCTCCCGGAGGGCTCCTGGGGGCAAAGCCCCCTCCCGGAGGCGCCTTGGGGCAAAGCCCCTTCCCGGAGGGCGCCTCGGGGCAAAGCCCCCTCCCGGAGGGCGCCTCGGGGAAAGGTCTCCTCCCGGAGGGCGCCTCGGGCCAAAGCCCCCTCCCGAAGGGCGCCTCGGGGAAAAACTAACTCCCGGAGGGCGCCTCGGAGCATAGCCCCCTCCCGGAGGGCGCCTCGGGGCAAAGCGCCTTCTCGGAGGGCGACTCGGGGTCAAAGACCCCTCCCGGAGGGCTCCTGGGGGCAAAGCCCCCTCCCGGAGGGTGCCTCGGGGAAAAACCCCATCCCGGAGGGCGCCTGGGGGCCATGCCCCCTCCCGGAGGTCGCCTCGGGGCAAAGCCCCCTCCCGGAGGGCGTCTCGGGGCAAAGCCCCCTCCCGGAGGGCGTCTCGGGGCAAAGCCCCCTCCCGGAGGGCGTCTCGGGGCAAAGCCCCCTCATGGAGGGCGCCTCGGAGCAAAGCCCCCTCCCGGAGGCGCCTCGGGGCAAAGCCCCCTCTCGGAGGGTGCCTGGGGCAAAGCCCCCTCCCGGAGGGCACCTGGGGGCAAAGACGACTCAAGGAGGGCGCCTGGGGGCAAAGCCCCTTCCCGGAGGGCTCCTGGGGGCAAAGCCCCCTCTCGGAGGGCGTCTCGGGTCAAAGCCCCCTCCCGGAGGGCGTCTCGGGTCAAAGCCCCCTCCCGGAGGGCGTCTCGGGGCAAAGCACCTTCCCGGAGGGCGCCTGGGGGCAAAGCCCCCTCCCGGAGGGCGCCTGGGGGCAAAGCCCCCTCCCGGAGGGCGCCTGGGGGCAAAGCCCCCTCCCGGAGGGCGTCTCAGAGAAAAGACCCCTCCCGCAGGGCGTCTCGGGGCAAAGCTCCCTCCCGGAGGGCGTCTCGTGGCAAAGCCATCTCCCGGAGGACGTTTCGGGGCAAAGCCCCCTCCCGGAGGGCGTCTCGGGGCAAAGCCCCCTCCCGGAGGGCGTCTCGGGGCAAAGCCCCCTCCCGGAGGGCGTCTCGGGGCAAAGCCCATTCCCGGAGGGCGCCTGGGGTCAAAGCCCCCTCCTGGAGGGCGCCTGGGGGAAAGCCCCCTCCCGAAGGGCGCCTGTAGGAAAAGCCCCCTCCCGGAGGGCGCCTGGGGGCAAAACCCCCTCCCGGAGGGTGCCTGGGGGCAAAGCCCCCTCCCGGAGGGCGTCTCGGGGCAAAGCCCCCTCCCGGAGGGCGCCTCGGGGCAAAGCCCCCTCACTGAGGGCGCCTCGGGGCAAAGCCCCCTCCCGGAGGGCGCCTCGGGGGAAAGCCCCCTCCAGGATTGCGTCTCGTGGCAAAGCCCTCTCCCGGAGGGCGCCTCGGAGCAAAGCCCCCTCCCGGAGGCGCCTCGGGGCAAAGCCCCTTCCCGGAAGGCGCCAAGGGGCAAAGCCCCCTCCCGTAGGGCGCCTGGAGGCAAAGCCCCCTCCCGGAGGGCTCCTGGGGGCAAAGCCCCCACTTGGAGGGCGTCTCGGGTTAAAGCCCCCTCCCGGAGGGCACCTCAGGGTAAAGCCCCCTCCCGGAGGGCGTCTCGGGGCAAAGCCCCCTCCCGGAGGGCGTCTCGGGGCAAAGCCCCCTCCCGGAGGGCGCCTGGGGGCAAAGCCCCCTCCCGGAGGGCACCTGGGGGCAAAGCCCCCTCCCGGAGGGCACCTGGGGGCAAAGCCCCCTCCCGGAGGGCGTCTCAGGGCAAAGCCCCCTCCGGGAGGGCGTCTCGGGGCAAAGCCCCCTCCTGGAGGGCGTCTCGGGGTAAAGCCATCTCCCGGAGGGCGACTCGGGGCAAAGCCCCCTCCCGGAGGGCGCCTGGGGGCAAAGCCCATTCCCGGAGGGTGCCTTGCAAAGCCCCCTCCTGGAGGGCGCCAGGGGGCAAAGCCCCCTCCCGGAGGGCGCCAGGGGGTAAAGTCCCCTCCCGGAGGGCGCCTGGGGGAAAAGCCCCCTCCCGGAGGGCGCCTGGGGGCAAAGCCCCCTCCCGGAGGGCGCCTGGGGGCAAAGCCCCCTCCCGGAGGGCGTCTCGGGGCAAAGCCCCCTCACGGAGGGCGCCTCGGGGCAAAGCCCCCTCCCGGAGGGCACCTCGGGGGAAAGCCCCCTCCAGGATTGCGTCTCGTGGCTAAGCCCTCTCCCGGAGGGCGCCTCGGAGCAAAGCCCCCTCCCGGAGGCGCCTCGGGGCAAAGCCCCTTCCCGGAGGGCGCCTCGGGGCAAAGCCCCCTCCCGGAGGGCGCCTCGGCGCAAATCCCCCTCCCGGAGGGCGTCTCGGCGCAAAGCCCCCTCCCGGAGAGCGCCTCGGGGCAAAGCCCCCTCCCGGAGGGCGTCTCGGGGCAAAGCTCACTCCCGGAGGGCTACACGGGGCAAAGCCCCCTCCCGGAGGGCGTCTCGGGGAAAAGATCCCTCCCGGAGGGCTTCACGGGGCAAACCCCCTCTCGGAGGGCGTCTCGGGGCAAAGCCCCCTCCCGGAGTGCGCCTCGAGGCAAAGCCCCCTCCCGGAGGGCACCTCGGGGCAAAGCCCCCTCCCGGAGGGCGCCTCGGGGCAAAGCCCCCTTCCGGAGGGCGCCTCGGATCAAAGCCCTCTCACGGAGGGCGCATCGGAGCAAAGCCCCCTCCCAGAGGGCGCCTCGTGGCAAAGCCCCCTCCCAGAGGGCGCCTCGTGGCAAAGCCCCCTCCCGGAGGGCGCCTCGGAGCAAAGCCTCCTCCCGGAGTGCGCCTCGGGGCAAAGCCCCCAGCCGGAGGGCGCCTCGGGGCAAAGCCCCCTCCCGGAGGGCGCCTCGGGGCAAAGCCCCCTCCCGGAGGGCGCCTCGGGGCAAAGCCCCTTCCAGGAGGGCGCTTCGGGGCAAAGCCCCCTCCCGGAGGGCGCCTCGGCGCAAATCCCCCTCCCGGAGGGCGTCTCAGCGCAAAGCCCCCTCCCGGAGAGCGCCTCGTGGAAAAGCCCCTTCCCGGATGGCTACACGGGGCAAAGCCCCCTCCCGGAAGGCGTCTCGGGGAAAAGATCCCTCCCGGAGGGCGCTTCGGGGCAAAGCCCCCTCCCGGAGGGCGCCTCGGTGCAAAGCCCCCTTCCGGAGGGCGCCTTGGAGCAAAGCCCCCTCCCGGAGGGCGCTTCGGAGCAAAGCCCCCTCCCGGAGGGCGCCTTGTGGCAAAACCCCCTCCCGGAGGGCGCCTCGGGGCAAAGCCCCCTCCCGGAGGGCGCCTCGTGGCAAAGCCCCCTCCCGGAGGGCGCCTCGGGGCAAAGCCTCCTCCCGGAGGGCGTCTCGGGGCAAAGCCCATTCCCGGAGGGCGTCTCTGGGCAAAGCCCTTTCCCGGAGGGCGCCTGGGGTCAAAGCTCATTCCCGGAGGGCGCCTGGGGGCAAAGCCCCCTCCTGGAGGGCGCCTGAGGGTAAAGCCCCCTCCCGAAGGGCGCCTGTAGGAAAAGCCCCCTCCCGGAGGGCGCCTGGGGGCAAAGCCCCCTCCCGGAGGGCGCCTGGGGGCAAAGCCCCCTCCCGGAGGGCGTCTCGGGGCAAAGTCCCCTCCCGGTGGGCGCCTGGGGGCAAAGCCCCCTCCCGGAGGGCGTCTCGGGGCAAACCCCCTTCCCGGAGGGCGTCTCGGGGCAAAGCCCCCTCCCGGAGGGCGCCTCGGTGCAAAGCCCCCTTCCGGAGGGCGCCTCGGGGCAAAGCCCCCTCCCGGAGGGCGCCTCGGGGCAAAGCCCCCTCCCGGAGGGCGCCTCGGGGCAAAGCCCCCTCCCGGAGGGCGCCTCGGGGCAAAGCCCCCTCCCGGAGGGCGCCTCGGGGCAAAGCCCCCTCCCGGAGGGCGTCTCGGGGCAAAGCCCCTTCCCGGAGGGCGCCTGGGGGCAAAGCCCCCTCCCGGAGGGCGCCTGGGGGCAAAGATCCCTCCCGGAGGGCACCTGGGGGCAAAGCCCCCTCCCGGAGGGCGTCTCAGGGCAAAGCCCCCTCCCGCAGGGCGTCTCGGGGCAAAGCCCCCTCCCGGAGGGCGCCTGGGGGCAAAGATCCCTCCCGGAGGGCACCTGGGGGCAAAGCCCCCTCCCGGAGGGCGCCTCGGAGCAAAGCCTCCTCCCGGAGTGCGCCTCGGGGCAAAGCCCCCTCCCGGAGGGCGCCTTGGGGCAAAGCCCCCTCCCGGAGGGCGCCTCGGGGCAAGCCCCCTCCCGGAGGGCGCCTCGGGGCAAAGCCCCCTCCCGGAGGGCTCCTCGGGGCAAAGCCCCCTCCCGGAGGGCGCCTCGGGGCAAAGCCCCCTCCCGGAGGGCGTCTCGGGGCAAAGCCCCTTCCCGGAGGGCGCCTGGGGGCAAAGCCCCCTCCCGGAGGGCGCCTGGGGGCAAAGATCCCTCCCGGAGGGCACCTGGGGGCAAAGCCCTCTCCCGGAGGGCGTCTCAGGGCAAAGCCCCCTCCCGCAGGGCGTCTCGGGGCAAAGCCCCCTCCCGGAGGGCGTCTCGGGGCAAAGCCATCTCCCGAAGGGCGTCTCGGGGCAAAGCCCCCTCCCGGAGGGCGTCTCGGGGCAAAGCCCCCTCCGGGAGGGCGTCTCGGAGACTTTCTTCTCTCTTTTTTTTTCTGGATGCGGAGATGACAGCGTCTTGACTGCACGGACATAGAGAGAGAGAGAGAGAGAGAGAGAGAGAGTGAGAGAAAGAGAGAGAGAGAGAGAGAGAGAGAGAGAGAGAGAGAGAGAGAGAGAGAGAGAGAGAGAGAGAGAGAGAGAGAGAGAGAGAGAGAGAGAGAAACAAGGTCAGCGCTTGTGTATACTATAAAAAAAAAATCCAAAATCTTTGCAGGCGTAGAAAATGATGAATGTGAAAGTGAGTCGCAATTCTTTAGAATTGATGACATTCTGTCTCGGATATGTCATGCGAAACATCATAGGCCCATCAAACTTGGGTCATTAGGGTATTTATTGCCCTGCTAAAATAAAACAGATTTTCCAAAATAAAATAGTTATACCAAATTGAAACAGGAGTCTTGTATACTTTTATTAATTTCAAAAACAACATAAGTAAACCTATATAAAGTATGCATTTGTTATTTTTTCATGTATTACTAATGCCATATTTTATAAAATTACGATACTGCATGGACTACAATCAACTAAAGTCTTTTTAGGTCATATATATATATATATATATATATATATATATATATATATATATATATATATATATATATATATATATATATATATAAATATATTATTTTTTAATGATTGGCGAAACGAAAACATAGAGAGGAGCAGAGATGGGGAGTATTGTGACTTGTCTGATGTGAAGGGGATAATAAGACAGGTGTAATGAATATCCAAGTATATTTGGTGTTGATGTAGGCATAGAAAGAGAATCGTAACTGAAGGAAGACTTAACATCAAACTCTCCTGGACTGTCTTATTTAAGTCCACAAGACCCTTCATCTGTAGTATCTCAATGGGCGATTGATGCCATGGGCCAAACTACTTCATGGTTACCTTACTTAACCTATAGTTTAGTTCGAGTACATACATAGACAGTGAAATTAGATAGATAGATAGACAGATAGATTCATGACCGTGGTTTTATGTGCTTGTGTGTGTAGAAATTTATGTTCAAATATACAATCTTTATTTTTGTAAAGCTAAAAAAATAATGCATATATTAGCTTACATATGTGTACACATTCATGCATGTGGTCACATATCATCATATACATACTTATATGCACATTCATTCGTACATACAAACATTATATATATATATATATATATATATATATATATATATATATATATATATATATATATATATATATATATATATATATATATATATATATATATATATATATATATATATATATATATATATATATATATATATATATATATATATATATATATATATATATATATATATATATATATATATGTGTGTGTGTGTGTGTGTGTGTGTGTGTGTGTGTGTGTGTGTGATTACCTAATTGTGATTACCTAATTGCGTTTACGGGAAAGAGCCCAAAGCTCGTATCTTCCCGTCTCCTGATCGGTTCCATTTTATACTTAGTGATACTTATCATACCTGTCCTTAAAACTATGGATTGAGATAGCATTAACTACCTCCTCGCTTAGCCAATTCCAATTATCAACTACTCTTACACTGAAAAAGTATTTCCTTACATCCTGCAAAGAAGTTTTCTTACGAAGCTTCAAACTATGACCTCTAGTTCTAGAGCCAGCCATATCAAACTATCGATCCCTATCCACTCTATCATAACCATGAAGGAATTTAAAGACTGTCACCATATCCCCCCTCACTCTTCTAGCTTCGAGTGATGGTAAGTCTAATTCCCTCAGCCTCTCATCATAACTGAGATTGCGTATTTTTGGCACCAGTTTCGTGGCATGTCTTTGAACTTTTTCAAGCTTAGCTATGTGCTTTTTCAAGTGCGGATTCCAAAAGGGGGCTGCATATTCGAGTTTTGGCCTCACATAGGTTACATAAATATTTCTGAACATTTCCTTGTCCATGTGCCTGAAGGCTACCCTTACATTTGATAAGAATGCATATGCTGCCCTTACTATGCCATTTATATGTATTTCTGGAGACAAATCTGCCAGTATGTTTACTCCTAGATCTCTCTCATTTTCTGTCTCTTGAAGTTGTACTCCAGCCACCGAGTAGTCAAGCCTGGGCCTTCTTGCACTTGTACCCATTCTCATTACCTTACATTTTGAAGTATTGAATTTCATTAGCCACTTTTCTGACCACTCATGCAGATTATTTAGATCCTCCTGAAGTTCTCTACCATTGTTCTCGTTTTTTACTTTCTTCACAATCTTTGCATCATCTGCAAACATATTCATGAATGAATTTACAGACTCTGGTAGGTCATTTACATATACAAGGAACAAAAGTGGCCCTAAAACTGAACCCTGTGGAACTCCACTACTAACTCTTCTTCATTCGGACACTGAGTGTCTTACTCTAACCCTCTGTTCCCTTCCTTCTAAGTAAGTTTTTATCCATTCCAGAACCTTTCCACCTATTCTAGCCATTGATTGCAGCTTCCTAATAAGTTTCCCATGTGTGTGTGATTACCTAATTGATTACCTAATTGTGTTTACGGGAAAGAGCCCAAAGCTCGTATCTTCCCGTCTCCTGATCGGTTCCATTTTATACTTAGTCATACTTATCATACCTGTCCTTAAAACTATGGATTGAGATAGCATTAACTACCTCCTCGCTTAACCAATTCCAATTATCAACTACTCTTACACTGAAAAAGTATTTCCTTACATCCTGCAAAGAAGTTTTCTTACGAAGCTTCAAACTATGACCTCTAGTTCTAGAGCCAGCCATATCAAAATATCGATCCCTATCCACTCTATCATAACCATGAAGGAATTTAAAGACTGTCACCATATCCCCCCTCACTCTTCTAGCTTCGAGTGATGGTAAGTCTAATTCCCTCAGCCTCTCATCATAACTGAGATTGCGTATTTCTGGCACCAGTTTCGTGGCATGTCTTTGAACTTTTTCAAGCTTAGCTATGTGCTTTTTCAAGTGCGGATTCCAAAAGGTGCTGCATATTCGAGTTTTGGCCTCACATAGGCTACATACATATTTCTGAACATTTCCTTGTCCATGTGCCTGAAGGCTACCCTTACATTTGATAAGAATGCATATGCTGCCCTTACTATGCCATTTATATGTATTTCTGGAGACAAATCTGCCAGTATGTTTACTCCTAGATCTCTCTCATTTTCTGTCTCTTGAAGTTGTACTCCAGCCACCGAGTAGTCAAGCCTGGGCCTTCTTGCACTTGTACCCATTCTCATTACCTTACATTTTGAAGTATTGAATTTCATTAGCCACTTTTCTGACCACTCATGCAGATTATTTAGATCCTCCTGAAGTTCTCTACCATTGTTCTCGTTTTTTACTTTCTTCACAATCTTTGCATCATCTGCAAACATATTCATGAATGAATTTACAGACTCTGGT
>JAXCGZ010007867.1:0-30000 GCA_037179515.1 Halocaridina rubra | reverse complement strand
GGAAGATAGTAGATTGCTGCATACCTGTCACCAAAGTAGGTGTAATTCATGCCAGAGAGAAATGGTTCGATAATGGGTGTAAAAGATCTAAGGAGTGGAGAGACAAATGCTGGAAAAGGTATAGGAGGAGAAAAAACATAAATGCCTGGCAAACCTACAAAAGAGCAAGAAATGACTACCTAAGTAAAAGGAGAGAGGCAGAGAGAGATTATGAGAGGGACATCACCAGGAAGGCTAAGGAAAATCCCAAGCTTTTCCACAGCTTTATCAGAGGAAAACTGAAGGTAAAAGAACAGGTTTTAAGGCTAAAGAGAGCGGATGGAAGCATCACTGAGACGGATGAAGAGATCTGCAAAGAATTGAACAAGGAGTTTCAGTCAGTATTTACAGTAGAAAATACCCCACCCCCTCAGATTGCAGTGATAGAAGCTCAAGGGCCGGTATTAGAGAACATCAACCTTACAGCCACAGAGGTATGCAAAGCGCTGATGGATTTAGATGTTCATAAAGCTACAGGTCCCGATGACATATCCCCTCATGTGCTAAAAAAATGCGCAAACACAATATCAGTGGCACTAAGTATCATATTTAAGGAGTCACTGGAGTCGGGGGAGATTCCAAGATGCTGGAAACAAGCAAATGTGATACCTATCTTCAAAAAGGGAAGGAGGGATACGGCTCTGAACTATAGACCTGTTTCCTTGACCAGCATAGTTGCAAAGTTATGGAGAAACTACTAAGGAAACATATCTCTCTTCACTTGGAATCCTTCAACTTTTTGTCAGTGAGGCAACATGGCTTCAGAGAAGGTAGATCAACAGTAACAAACTTATTAGAATTTTATGATGAGGTAAGCCAAATCTTACAGGAAAGAGAGGGCTGGGCAGATTGCATATTCCTAGACTTCCAGAAAGCGTTTGACACTGTTCCACATGGGAGACTTATTAGGAAGCTGCATTCAGTGGCTAGAATAGGTGGAAATGTTTTGGAATGGATAAAAACTTACTTAGAAGGAAGGGAACAGAGGGTTAGAGTAAGACACTCAGTGTCTGAATGGAGAAGAGTTAGTAGTGGAGTTCCACAGGGTTCAGTTTTAGGGCCACTATTGTTCCTTGTATATGTAAATGACCTACCAGAGTGTGTAAATTCATTCATGAATATGTTTGCAGATGATGCAAAGATTGTGAAGAAAGTAAAAAACGAGAACATGGTAGAGAACTTCAGGAGGATCTAAATAATCTGCATGAGTGGTCAGAAAAGTGGCTAATGAAATTCAATACTTCAAAATGTAAGGTAATGAGAATGGGTACAAGTGCAAGAAGGCCCAAGCTTGACTACTCGGTGGCTGGAGTACAACTTCAAGAGACAGAAAATGAGAGAGATCTAGGAGTAAACATACTGGCAGATTTGTCTCCAGAAATACATATAAATGGCATAGTAAGGGCAGCATATGCATTCTTATCAAATGTAAGGGTAGCCTTCAGGCACATGGACAAGGAAATGTTCAGAAATATTTATGTAACCTATGTGAGGCCAAAACTGGAATATGCAGCCCCCTTTTGGAATCCGCACTTGAAAAAGCACATAGTTAAGCTTGAAAAAGTTCAAAGACATGCCACGAAACTGGTGCCAGAAATACGCAATCTCAGTTATGATGAGAGGCTGAGGGAATTAGACTTACCATCACTCGAAGCTAGAAGAGTGAGGGGGGATATGGTGACAGTCTTTAAATTCCTTCATGGTTATGATAGAGTGGATAGGGATCGATATTTTGATATGGCTGGCTCTAAAACTAGAGGTCATAGTTTGAAGCTTCGTAAGAAAACTTCTTCGCAGGATGTAAGGAAATACTTTTTCAGTGTAAGAGTAGTTGATAATTGGAATTCGCTAAGCGAGGAGGTAGTTAATGCTATCTCAATCCATAGTTTTAAGGACAGGTATGATAAGTATGACTAAGTATAAAATGGAACCGATTAGGAGACGGGAGGATACGAGCTTTGGGCTCTTTCCCGTAAACACAATTAGGTAATCACAATTAGGTAATCACACACACACACACATATAAAAGCTGGGTTTCGGTAAAAATACCTGGATTCTCTGCGGGAGGGAAAAACTGAGGAAGTATTCTTGTTCCCCCCCTCTCTCATGACACATACACCTAAAACATAACTCACTCTCAGGTTCGAAGGGTTCTGTTGCTGTTGTTGGTATTGTAGTCATGCTGAGCAAAAGATTCATCAGCACCCAGAAGGAGTTTTGTTGACGACAAGTTCTGGATTTCATTTTTCCTGTTGATAAAATAGAAACTGCTTTAATTTTAGGTCTTCAAGGTAATGCTTTGTCTCTCTTCTTTTTTTTCTTTTCTTGTATAGTAATTGTTCATATTCGTAGGAATTCTAATGCTTACTTTTCAATGAATATTGTTACGACTCTCTCTCTCTCTCTCTCTCTCTCTCCTCTCTCTCTCTCTCTCTCTCTCTCTCTCTCTCTCTCTCTCTCTCTCTCCTCTCTCTCTCTCTCTCTCTTTCTCTCTCTCTCTCTCTCTCATACACATTAGGTTATTTTTCACGATTAATTTTCAAAAGAAATAAAGCACGAATTCATCGAAATCCTTTGCAGATATTATTTATTTACCTTTTTTATGTATATGTACTTCTATTTCTTATGAGTAAAACCTTTTTACTACTTTGAAGCTACGAAAAAAGTGTGAAATATGAATAAGTACACATTTAAAATCACTAAAATGGAAAATTAGACATTGCAATAATTTCACTTCGAAGCGTCTTCAGAGACTAATATGTAATGAAGGACGACTTAGGATGTACGTTTTGAAATATTAGAAATTCTTTGTGATTTCGCCTCTCTTCAAAACAGGATGTTCTTAATCTTGCTTTCTTTCTTTCTTTAATTTTTCTTCAATCCCTTTTTCATTTACATATATATATATATATATATATATATATATATATATATATATATATATATATATATATATATATATATATATATGTATATATATATATATATATATATATATATATATATATATATATATATATATATATATATATATATATATATATATATATATTTATATATATATATATATATATATATATATATATATATATATATATATATATATATATATATATATATATATATATATATATATATATATATATATATATATATATATATATATATATATATATATATATATATATATATATATATATATATATATATATATATATATATATATATATATATATATATATATATATATATATATATATATATATATATATATATATATATATATATATATATATATATATATATATATATATATATATATATATATATATATATATATATATATATATATATATATATATATATATATATATATATATATATATATATATATATATATATAGTCCTGAAAAGTTCAGGCCAACAGGTATGACGTCACAGAGAACCCTTAGTTTTGGTTGTGCTTTCTCCATCCCAATGAAAATAAATAAAATGGTTTCAGAGATGTACATTTGCTTGTTTATATTTATTCAATTTTCTATTTTTGTAATCTGACTCCCTTGCTCTTATTATCTAATTTTTTTTTTTTTTATAAAAAAGGGGGATACTACTTATTTTGTATGCAGACGCTGATTTTTGTTTTGTTTTGTTCGTATTTTGATCATGACTTCGTCGCTGAATATTATATGTATCTATATTTTGTATTTATAAACTGTTTAGATTTCAGTAGTTTATTGTAAGGGAGGCACGCAGATTTAACAGTTTCTAGCTTGCTAAGGTAATGATAGATAAGTTATCTAGGAATATTTCTTAAGTCATTTGTAACCCTTTTGAACACTGATACACTCTCGATTACAGATGGAGAATTTGCCACACTTTTTGCCCCGGTTCTGAGAAAGAGTCATGGCCAAAAAATTAAAAAACTGTGACATACCAGCTTAGATCTACCCATCACCTATCAAGATAAGTTTAATAAGTTAAAATAAAGGTGATATGGTAGAGTGTTGATGTATACCGTCTGAAATATGTATATATGGTAAAGAATACCATCTGATATATGTATGTGTATGTGGTAAAGAAACAATACCCTAGGCTGTCATATGAACAATAGATTATCCTGGCCTATCTTCTCCAGACTAGGCCTCAATGCTATCCTATCCTGCTTGAGCTGGGATGCTTCTGTTGCATTGTGTTTCGGGTGTCACTAATATATTCAGTAATCTGTGACATTTGATCTTGTTGATTTTGTGGCCTACATAAGTGTGTCAAATATTGTGATTTTGGCTCAGTAGATGATTCTATGTTTTGTAGCATAGAAAGGAACACTAAGCCTAGGCTACAGTGGTTTATTGTGAAAATATTATATAATTTCAAGTTTTCCTTAGCCTTGCTGCATTTATGTTGTTAAATACCTTTTTATATTTGCAACAATATATTTTTGAAGGACAAAGTGTCATATGATATAATCCAAGTTATTTATTTTTATTTTTGTATGCCAATTATAAATTGTTTTCTATTACATTATATGATATTTTATATATAATGTGTAATTTTTATCCCAGTAGGCTAATGTAAGTAGCATAGACCATTCATTTAATATATGCTCACCAGACCCTTAAAATTTAAATACAGCCCATTACATACTAAAGATTCCTGGGCTATTCCTAGAAGATATAAAACCTGATGCCCTCAAAATATTTTTGAGATGTTTGTCTCCCTAAAAAATAGTATGCAAGGTGTATTGATTCTGAGAGAGGAAGCGGAGTCTCGGATACATGTTGCCTAGTTCTTTAGTTTGAGCCAGTAAAGGACTAGAGTGTTCACCACACTATACTTACAATTTTTATTTTCTGGTCCTTCGAACCTGATGTTCTGGTTCACTGATTTATTTCAGTATTAAAGTGTATTTTCTTATTTGTAATTTTATGATCTTGGTCTTTGTTTTACAATGCTACTGCCTATGTTGGTATATTTTTGTTTGGCCATCAGACGGTATTACATCAACACAACTATAATCTGCTTGCCTCTTATTGTTAGGCACTTTGAAAGTTAGCATTACCACATGGAATGCTTTTGGTTCAAGCATAAAATTCTTATACATTGTGTATTTTTGTGCTTATTGTAGTTTTGTGTTATTTTTGTTGCATTTATTTGATTGATAAATTTGAATTTATGTACCCAAGCTACTCAAAATGTCACAAGCAGATACTGTTCTCTTGGTAATTGATAGTACCCCTGACTTGCGAGTCAGAAGTAACAATATATTTACTAGTCAAACTGAAATGCTAGATGACGCTGTCACTTCTGTCACAAGTATTGTTAGTGATCCTGATGTGTCAATTTCTTCTTTGCAATTAGCATACTTTGAGCTTAAAGCGCAATATGACCTCTATTTAGATACTTGGTGTAAATATGAAGTATACATTACAGATGACACATCATTATATTTGTCAGCTAGTCAAGATTTTCGTCATCTTAAACGTGAAGAATTTAAACTCTTAAACCAAGTTTCACAACTTAAAGATGATAAGTCCAGTGTGAGCATTGTACCTATACCCCCTCGTACTCCTCCAATGAACTCGCTTCCAACGCCTAAGCTTTCTCCCATAGAAATCTCAAAATTTTATGGTGATGTCTCAAAGTGGTCAGCATTTTGGGACATATTTAGCTCTTTGGTTGATACTTGTATTGATTTGGATGATGCAGTCAAGTTTACTACTTTACGCTCACATTTATTGGGTAGAGCCTTTAAAACTGTTGAAGGTATTCCTGTAACACATGCTAATTATAAAGCTGCAGTACAACTTTTGAAAAAAACAGTTTGGTAGATCAGAGAGATTGGTTACGCAGCTTGCAAGAGAAATACAGAATTTGCCAGTACCACGTCATCAACATGACGACCTTCTATAGTTTAAATTAGCTTATGAAAAATTAGTTCTACAGTTGGAAAATTTGGAACCTCAGTAAACTGATAATAAATTCTTTTTAGAAACTCTAGTTAGTAAATTGCCATGAGAAACTTACCGTGCATTGGTAAACCGCTGTACGTGCACAAAATTTACATATGAGCAGTTGTCAGATGGACTTTCAGAGATAATAGAGCTTATGGAATTGTGTAAAATGCAACCTCAAAGTGGTAGCCGCAAAGCTGAGGTTGTTTCCAAGGTTGTAGTTGAATCTGATCCAAAGTCTAATAAGAAAAATAAGTCATTACAAAAGGAAGAAAAGAATCAACATACTAAGTTGTGCAATCCTGAACAATCAGTTAAATCTGTTGTTATAAATACACAGTCTGGTACATCAAACCAAAATGTTTCTTGTGTTTTTTTGTGGCAAAAATCACAGTTCTAAACACTGTACAGATTATCCAACTTTTGACAGTAGACGAAATCGAGTAAGAGTGCTTAACCTTTGCTTTATTTGTTTAAAATCTGGACACAGAGCCAGTGATTGTCATAGAAAATTTGAATGTAACTGTAGCTCAAATACTCATCATACTTTTATATGCATTAAACTTTGTCAAAAACCACAGAATCCTACACGCCCTGTAACTTCAATTTCACCCGGTTTTAATGCAAATAGTAATTTGAGTTCCAATGCTATGGTAGGGAGCAAATCAGGATCTTCCATGTTTGAAAGAAATACACAAATACCTACCTCGACTCGAGCATTACAAAATGTAGGTACTGTATCTGTTTCCGAACCTAACTCAAATGCTCAAGCTTGTTTAACTGATACAACTGTACATACTCTCAACACAAATTCTTCTCATTCATTGTTAGCTACTGCACTACCTACAGCAACCATACAACTGTCTGGTGGTGGTTTGCGAAGAATCACACATGGTTTTCTTGACATAGGTTCACAACACACTTTCATTCAGAGAGATCTTGCTGATTAACTTAAATTACCTGTTATGGATCATGTTGCTTTATCGGTTACTCCTTTTGATAGCAAAGTTAAACATTTGTATTGCAATGTAATAAAAGTTCAAGTTTGTTTGGGTCATACCCGTGTGACACTTTGAGCACTCACCCACGACAGTGTAAACACTTGCATACATACCCCAGGTCTTGTTAGAGTTGCCAACATGTTACAATCTCACAATATTAAACTTGCCGATGATTATAAGACTGATGTTGTAGCAGGTATTGGGTTAATAATTGGGGCAGATAATTATAGTAAGTTTGTCAGTTCTCAACACAAGTGTGCTAACATACAACTACTTTCTTGTAGTGCTTGGTCAATAATTTTTGGACCGTTACCTCAGTGGGCTTCTCAGTTGGTGGATCACACTGATCAGTCTATGCATATGTGTCATACAGTATGTGCGTGTATATGTACACCTGTTATAGAAACAGAGTTTGACCAGATTTCCAATCTATGGAAACTGGATACAATAGGTATTGTTCCTGAGACTTATTCTCCTGAGGAGAAATTGACGTTAGAGAAGTTTGATTCCAGTATACAGCATGATTTAGACACACATCAATACTCTGTAGATTTACCTTTTAAGTCAGACTTGCTGCGTCCATCTTTAGGCTATCGGAAAGCATTCGGACAACTCATGTCTCTTAAACGTGTCATGGAGCACAACCCAAAGCTGTTTGAACAATATAATTGTATATTCTCTAACTATCTTTCTCTCAATTTTATAGAGCAAGCAAATGAACAGTTACATGGCCATTATCTTCCATACCATGGAGTTGGGAAAGATTCCTCTACCACTCCCCTACGCAGTGTATTTAATGCATCCAGTCATCAGTCATTTGAAGAGTTACCATTGAATTCTTGTTTGCTTACTGGTCCATCATTGACCAGCAAACTCATGGATCACCTAATAGGTTTTCGAACTAACCTCTTTGCTTATATATCAGACATTTCGAAAGCCTTTCTCAGAATTGGAATTAATGAAAATCATCGTGATTTTAACAAATTTCTTTGGTTTAGAGACTCTACCCTACAGGAAGTAGATACTTATCGTTTTAAAGTAGTTTTATTTGGTGCAACATGTAGCCCATTCCTGTTGCAACGTACTCTTATTCATCACTTACAGACTCACACCATTCCTTTGGCTGAACATCTTATACCTAATTTTTATGTGGATAACTTTTACCGCACCTACAATTCTGTAGAACAAATGTTTACTGAATACCCCATTATTAATGAAATTCTTTTAGATGCAAATATGCCACTTCAGACATGGATTAGTAATATTTCTCGTTTCAACTCGTCAATTGATGCAGATGTCTCAGAGCAAAGTGTTAATGTTCTTGGCTTAAAATGGAATATTGTAAATGATGTCCTCTCTGTTAAACCTAGTAGTCAGATTTAACAGTATCTTGAACAGGGTAATGTTTTTTCAATGAACCAAAGAGCTCACCAAAGCATGAATGTCTTAGTAAAAGAAAGGTGGTATCATTGGTTTCTTCCTTGTTTGATCCTTTAGGATTTACTAATCCATTAATCATTAGAGCTAAGATTTTTATCCAAAAGCTATGGAGTTTGAAACTTTCTTGGGACACTCCTCTTGAGAGGGAGTTGTGTGTTGAGTTTTATGAAATATGCAAAAATATTTCTAAGGCCCCTAATTGGAATTTTCCACGCTTTGCAATTATATCACGTAAATGTGAATTACATGTATTTTCAGATGCTTCCAAGAGAGCGTATGGTTTTACTGCCTATTCAGTTTGTATGGAATCTCAGACATCATGTTTGATATTATCAAAATCTAGAGTAGCTCCTGTCAAGGAGCTTACTATCCCTAAGCTGGAGCTCACAGCCTTGAATTTTGCTAGTAAATTTGCCTCCTCTTTAATACAAGTTAGTAGTCTCGGGTTTGTTTCTTGCACATTATGGTCAGAAAGTCTAGTGTCCATATCATGGGTTAATAATAACAAAAGTACTGATGTGTATGTGTGCAATCGCGTTAGCGAGATCAGAGAGAGAAATTGGAAAATTAGTTATGTCCCCACCAAAGACAATCCTGCAGATATACTTACACGGGGAATCACTTTCAGTCAATTATGTAACTCTAGCTTATGGATGTTTGGTCCTGATTGGATTACTAATCTCTCAGACTATCCTCATCAACCTGACCTTGAGATAGAAAATGTTGCTGTTAGTGAACTTTTAGTTGAGCCAATAGCAATAGAGCCAGTCGTTCCCTGTTTGGACGTATCGCAATATTCATCTCTACCTAAGATTGTAAGAATTATTCAGGTTGTGATAAATTTTGTTCAGAGTTTTAAGAGAAAAGTTACTGTATCATTGTCACCATTACATTTATTAGATAAGTTTCCTCAGCAAGAGCATTATCCTACACTGTTAAAGTATTTAAGTGATGGTAATTCGTACCATGTGTCAAGTGACATAGTCAATTTTGTAAATAAGCTGGGTTTATATCTAGATTCTAATAACTTGATAAGGACATGTGGACGTTTGAAAAATGCATCAATGTCAGATAGCATGAAAAGACCTATCCTCCTACCCCCAAAGAGTGCCTTAACTAAATTGTTGATTCAACAGTGTCATGAAAAAAATCACCATGCTGGTGTTTACACTGTCATTATGCAAATGAGAGAACATTTTTGGTTACCCCAAGCAAGACGACACATCAAAACTGTCTTTCATTCTTGCATGCATTGTAGGAAATTGTTTCATGTTCCTTTTACACTACCCTCAGTACCTCCCTTACCTGCTGAAAGGGTGACAATTAGTAGGCCATTCCAGTGTGTTGGTGTCAACATGACCGGCGCTTATGAAATTTATGAACAAGATCCTGATGAGGAAGTACTCATACGTAGTAAGGCCTATGTATGCTTATTTACTTGCACTGCCACTCGAGCCGTACATTTGGAACTTCTCCATACTTTGACCACCTCTGAATTCCTTCTTGCTTTTAGACGTTTTTGTGCATTCCATTCTGTTCCAGAGATGATCATTAGTGATCATGGTACAAATTTTCAAGGGTGTGAAAATTTTCTTAGACGAATTAGTGATGAACCAGAGGTTTTAGATCATTTGAAAGGTTTGTATCTTAAATGGAAATTCATAACCCAGCGTTCGCCATGGGAGGGCGGATTTTATGAACGGTTGATAGGGGTAGTAAAAACCTCCTTGAACAAGTCTGTCATAAAAAACTTAGTTTTATTGAGTTATAAACAGTCTTGTGTGAGATATGTACTATTGTAAATTCCAGACCTTTAACTTACATTTCAGACTCTCCTGATAGTGAATACTTAACTCCCAATCATCTGGTTTATGGGAGAAACATTGTAGTAGCACCCCCTCTGAACGAGTTTGTGGATGGGGACATTCCTTATTTAGAAAATGACCAACTTGGAGTTCAGTACTCCGTTCTTTCAGCAGTATTGAAAAAGTTTACTAAAGTATGGGTCAATTTGTATTTAACTTCATTAAGAGAAAGACATTATGGTAATAAAGAAAATTTTATTGAATGTCCTCTCAAACCTTGGAATATAGTTCAGGTAGATCTAGACAATGCTCACCGTAATTTGTGGCCCATGGGACGAGTAGTTAACCTATTTTATGAGCATGATGGGCAAGTGAGAAGTTGTCAAGTAATGATTAAAAATGTACTGTATGAACGTTCACTCACCAAGATTGTTCCTTTGGAAATTACTGCTGAGGAGAAAATCCCTGTTACAGATTCAGAAACAGAAAGTGAACTGCCTCTCAGGCTGAGGCCACTTAGAAAGGCTGCAATCAGTGCTAATGAAAAACGGAAAGTATTAATAGAAAAAGATTTTTTGTAGTTTATTTTCAGTCGAAATACCACTAGTAGTTGTTTGATAATTGCAAGTTTGGTAAATTTATTTATGCTATTTTCAATGTTTTGTCCGTCTGATTTTTAGATGAATTAGCAGTGCATCACTGTATTCCATTAATGACCTAACCTTTGTTGGGGGAGAATGTCCTGAAAAGTTCAGGCCAACAGGTATGACGTCACAGAGAACCCTTAGTTTTGGTTGTGCTTTCTCCATCCCAATGAAAATAAATAAAATGGTTTCAGAGATGTACATTTGCTTGTTTATGTTTATTCAATTTTTTATTTTTGTAATCTGACTCCCTTGCTCTTATTATCTAATTAAAAAAAAAAGGGGGATACTACTTATTTTGTATGCAGACGCTGATTTTTTGTTTTGTTTTGTTCGTATTTTGATCATGACTTCGTCGCTGAATATTATATGTATCTATATTTTGTATTTATAAACTGTTTAGATTTCAGTAGTTTATTGTAAGGGAGGCACGCAGATTTAACAGTTTCTAGCTTGGTAAGGTAATGATAAATAAGTTATCTAGGAATATTTCTTAAGTCAGTTGTAACCCTTTTGAACACTGATACACTCTTGATTTCAGATGGAGAATTTGCCACACTTTTTTCCCCGGTTCTGAGAAAGAGAGTCATTGCCAAAAAATTAAAAACACTGTGAAATACCAGCTTAGATCTACCCATCACCTATCAAGATAAGTTTAATAAGTTAAAATAAAGGTGATATGGTAGAGTGTTGATGTATACCGTCTGAAATATGTATATATGGTAAAGAATACCATCTGATATATGTATGTGTATGTGGTAAAGAAACAATACCCTAGGCTGTCATATGAACAATAGATTATCCTGGCCTATCTTCTCCAGACTAGGCCTCAATGCTATCCTATCCTGCTTGAGCTGGAATGCTTCTGTTGCATTGTGTTTCGGGTGTCACTAATATATTCAGTAATCTGTGACATTTGATCTTGTTGATTTTGTGGCCTACATAAGTGTGTCAAATATTGTGATTTTGGCTCAGTAGATGATTCTATGTTTTGTAGCATAGAAAGGAACACTAAGCCTAGGCTACAGTGGTTTATGGTGAAAATATTATATAATTTCAAGTTTTCCTTAGCCTTGCTGCATTTATGTTGTTGAATATCTTTTTATATTTGCAACAATATATTTTTGAAGGATAAAGTGTCATTTGATATAATCCAAGTTATTATTTATTTTTATTTTTTGTATGCCAATTATAAATTGTTTTCTATTACATTAGATGATATTTTTTTATATAATATGTAATTTTTATCCCAGTAGCCTAGTGTAAGTAGCATAGACCATTCATTTAATATATGCTCACCAGACCCTTAAAATTTAAATACAGTCCATTACATACTAATGATTTCTGGGCTATTCCTAGAAGATATAAAACCTGATGCCCTCAAAATATTTTTGAGATGTTTGACTCCCTAAAAAATAGTATGCAAGGTGTATTGATTCTGAGAGAGGGAGCGGAGTCTCGGATACATATTGCCTAGTTATTTAGTTTGAGCCAGTAAAGGACTAGGGTGTTCACCACAATATATATATATATATATATATATATATATATATATATATATATATATATATATATATATATATATATATATATATATATATATATATATATATATATATATATATATATATATATATATATATATATATATATATATATATATTTATATTTATATATATATATATATATATATATATATATATATATATATATATATATATATATATATATATATATATATATATATATATATATATATATATATATATATATATTTTTTTTTTTTTTCCAAAAAATATTATTATTTTTTGAGCCGTTTCTCTCTCTCTCTCTCTCTCTCTCTCTCTCTCTCTCTCTCTCTCTCTCTCTCTCTCTCTCTCTCTCTCTCTCTCTCTCTCTCTCTCTGGTTTGATTCCTCACCGTGCCAAGATTCATAGTAAGATACAGACGTCATTTTAGTGTCAACAGTGCTTTTTGGGATTTTTTGGGACTTAGTCTGTAGTTTCGAGAAAAAGCTATCTGTCAGTGGTTCCACCCCCTTCGTTTGGCTGCCTCGGATTTGCACATGTGCAGTGCGACGTGGGTGACGTCATGGTCTCCTCCCTCTCTCGTTGACGTCTCTCCAAGCTAGTGTTGCCACCTCACCTGACATTATGGACTATTCGGGACCATCCTCTGTGGAGGATATCGAGGCCGACATAGCCCTATGTGACGAAGATGGCCAGGATATGCAGGATTGGCTTCCTCTTCCACCCTGTAGACATCAGCAGCCGCCAGCTGAGGTTATGTGCTCTCGCCCTCATCCTCAACTTCTGAACTCTGCCTCCTCTAAATGCTCCATAGACCTTGGGTCTGATTACAGCAGTGCCTCAACGTCGCCTGCTGCAAAACGCACAAGACAGACAAGGATGCTGCTCCACTTGCAGCCTTTGGCAGTGCCTTGCCCTGCCCTCTTCCTCCTGCTGTACATTTGTTGCCTCCTTCAGCTGCCTCTTCATCACTCCAGTCAGCTGCACTCTCATCGCTCCCATCTGCTGCCCCAGCCTTTGCTCCCCGGGCAGATTAACAGTTCGTCTAAAATACGATTTGCCTAAACCAATATGTCTGAAATACTTTGTCTAAAACAATATCCACTTCCCCGCTGAAGGTAGATTACCAATATAATCTCTATTATATATAATTTTCAGATTACAAACTATGAAATTATATGATAATTTATAAAATTATAACGAGAAGTTACTGGGACGCATTAATGTCAATATGGATCTGTTTGTATCGCTATTATTAATAGCATTAACTAGTTAACATTCTTACATGATGATAATGATTATGATGATGATAATTACAGTTATAATTCTTATTACCATTATTATCATTATTATTAGTAGCAGCAGTAGTAGCATTATTATCATTATTATTATTATTATTATTATTATTATTATTATTATTATTATTATTATTATTATTATTATTATTATTATTATCATAATCATTATTATTATTGTTAGTATTATAAACATTATCAATATCACTATTATTATTATTATTATTATTATTATTATTATTATTATTATTATTATTATTGTTATTATTATAATCATTATTATTGTTATTATTATCATCATTATTATTATTAGTATCACTATTACTATTATTATAATTATTATTATTATCATTATTATTATTATTATTGTTATTATTATTATTATTATTATTATTACTATTATTATTATTATTATTATTGTTATTATTATTATTATTATTATTATTATTATTATTATTATTATTATTATTATTATTATTATTATTATTATTATTATTATTATTTATTATTATTATTATTATTATTACTATACTAACGGCCGGAAGTTGTATGGAATGAACATACTAGGAAAATAAAATAATATGTACACACATACATACATATATACAGATATATTTATATATATATATATACACTCGCCGAAGGCTAGTGATTTGGCCGAGTCAAACCACGCACGTATTCACAATAATTCAATCATAGCAACCAACTTAGCTCTTTTTTTTATAGTAATGAATAATGACATTCAACATATATCTTTCGTGTTGAGCTTGAAACTCACTTTTAAGAATGAAATTTGCTCTTTTAATCATTATTGTGAAGACTCACTTTCACCATCTTCAATGCCAAACTCCTATTGCAAATCATGATGGTGAGTCGATCTTTTCACCATCAATGAGATAGTGGGAATGAAACGAATTTCTGTCATACATCATTATCAGTTTTAGAACTATATAGTGAGGTGGAACTTGCACTATCTTTTATCATAAAAACTATTTTTGATTAGAATAGTGACGCATCATAGTAATCACCGATCAAGAAAATATTGCCATTTTGATCATGTTAATGGTGAATGATAATGATTAGTATCAACATTAACAAAAGAGATCTCACTAATCCTAATAGTGATGTATCATTGTAAACATCACCATCAATAACAGCCCGTCATTTTATCAACGGTTTTTCTACGAGTTACAAATATAGAAAATATTATTAAATTTAAATTATGTCTTTGGTGTTTTTCAAACTTCGGCAGGATATCCTGTAAACTTAACAAGGCGACATATTACTCTCTCTCTCTCTCTCTCTCTCTCTCTCTCTCTCTCTCTCTCTCTCTCTCTCTCTCTCTCTCTCTCTCTCCATTCACTCTCTCTCTCTCTCTCTCTCTCTCTCTCTCTCTCTCTCTCTCTCTCTCTCTCTCTCTCTCTCTCTCTCTCTCTCTCTCTCTTTCTCTCTGTTTCCTGATTGCTTGTATAATTTTTCTACAGTAAGCTCAGTTACCGGGTTAACTACCCGTCAAGGGGAAGATTTATTAGTACGAAGGTCTAAAACTGATATTGGCTCAAGAGATATAAACATTCGTGGACCTCATTTATATAATCAGCTTCCCAGAGAACTAAAAAATGCTGGTTCAGTGTATACTTTTAAATATAATCTTAAGAAGTTGCTCTTAAAGGAAGATTTTACTTGTAAATTTTAATGGTACACTCATCTTTATGATTTGTTTGTTTTAGTATGTCTATATCGTACACCACAGATGTCTATCTGGAATATATATGTATCTTATTTAAATACCCAATGTACATTGGAATAAAGGATCATTATTATTACTCTCTCTCTCTCTCTCTCTCTCTCTCTCTCTCTCTCTCTCTCTCTCTCTCTCTCTCTCTCTCTCTCTCTCTCTCTCATCCCTCCTTCCTATCATCCCCGGTACTACAGTCACCTGCTATGTGGACGACATATGCATCTACACGACCTCAACTCACGACCTTCAGCACATGCTCCATGTTTTTTACATGTCCGCTACCTCCTGTGGTCTTATTATCTCCCCAGAAAAAAGCAGGATTTTTAATTCACGCAACTGCAGAGCACTGCCTTCACCATGGGCGGTAATGTCATCCCTCACTGCACACAGTACACGTATTTAGGTGCACCACTCCGGATCACCCCAGCTATACCTGCACGTCAATGAATTCATCCCTTTGTGAAGAGCCTTCTTGACCGTCTAGAGCCCGCTTTGCCCCTATCAAGTGGCTTGCCAAAAATGCTACAGGTATCTCCATCCTATTGGCGAGGACCCTCTACATCCTACTACTTCGGTCAGTGGTCGACTATCTGTCTCCTACCTTGTGTCAACTTCCTAGACCAGCTCTCGAGCCACTTGAAAAGTTCCAGAATCGAGTCATGAGATTTAAGTTGGGATGTTCTCTCTCTATCCGTATTGTGAGTATGCAGTTGGAGCTCCACGTGCCCCCTCTTGTGGAGAGGATTTATGCCAATGTGTCCTATTTCACTGTTAAGTGTCTTCACTACCCTTTCTTGCTCCGTACTTCTCTGCTGTCATGAGGACGTCCCTGGATCCAGACGCATCCAGGCTCCCACTTCGAGCAGGAGGTCATAACCTTATCAGGGTGGTGAGTGACATTCTCCGTCGCCTTGACATCGACCTGCCTGTGCAGGCGGCTGTCCCAGATTTACCACCCTGGCATGTCCCCCTCCCCGCTGTCACATTTACACCGACCTCGAAGGATCTCTATCCCCCCCTGCAGAGACAGTTAGCTCTGGAGACTATCACTGATGTGTCCACGTCTGTCCCCGCAGCACACCACGTCTATGTTGATGGTTCTGTGCAAGCAGATGGAAGGGCGGCATGTGCTGTATTTTCTCCCACCATGGAGCTGCCTGTGCCGGCTAATTCATGGATTAGCCGTAGACTACCCACCTCGTCGAGCTCCACCTACCGTGAACTGAATAACATCTTGGATACCATGACTCTCCTTGTTTGACGACGAGTGAATGGGGTAATAATTTGTGACTCCCAATCGGCCCTACATGCCCTATCCTCACCAAGACCCATCTGTGGCCGTGCTGTGGGAGATATACTATGTCGCCTTGCTGCCGCTCAGGATGCTTCTCTTGTGTCGTTTCTATGGACGCCCTCTCATATTTTTTTTTTTTTTTTTTTTTTTTAAGAGTGTGACACCGGGACAGGCAGAAACTGCCCTCATCAACAAAGGCCCGGGCACAAGAAAAAACCAAGACGAAGGAAAAGAAAAAGGTTAAGGGCAAGGCAGAGATGAGGTAAAGTCACACAAAGGAAAACGACAGACAGAAAAAACAGTCAAAGTAAAGAGGACCCAGAGATATGGAGGACTAGACTCTGAGATGACGATAGATCTGCTTTTTGAAGGATGAAAGGTCATAAGAACTAGGAAAGACAGAAGGAGGAAGAGAGTTCCAGAGTCTGGAGGTAGATGGGAAGAAGCAGTCACTGCACCGACCAATCCGCGAGCTACAAATCTCGACACAGTATCTGTGAGATGAGGCCGCTTGGCGAGTGTTACGCGGCCTCGGCAGTGGAGGAGGGATGCAACTCGCCAACTCATCAGAGCTGCGATGGAAGTAGTAGCGATAGAAAAGCGAAAGGGAAGATACCTTACGGCGAAGAGAGAGAGAATCCAGGTTAGAAGTAAGAGAAGGATCATTAATGAGTCTGACTGCCTTAGATTCAACCCTATCAAGAAGATAAGTAAAGGAAGAAGCACCCCAGATGTGTGAGCAGTATTCTAAGCAGGGGCGGATAAGACCTTTGTAAATTTTAAGTAACTGCAATGAGGAAAAGTAATAACGAAAACGAAACAAAACCCCCAATTTTTTGGATGAAGATTTAGAAATTTGGATTATGTGATTTCTCCAAGACAAGTTAGATGCTATATGGATTCCTAATATATTGATAGAGTTAAGAGGGTAAATTTCATTAGTTTCGAAGACAATAGGGTTATCAGGAGGAGAAGAAGATAAAGAGATAGCCAGAAACTGTGTCTTGGAGGCATTGAATTTAACTAAATTTTGAGTGCCCCATTCAGATACTCTCTGCAAATCGGAGTTAAGAGTAGAAGAAAGAGTGATACGAGACTGATTACGAGTAACAGATGAAGGTTGTGAAGAAAAGGCAGAGGAAAAGTGAAGGGTAGAATCATCAGCAAAGGAATGAAGAAGAGACGAAGATGGGGATTGTAGAAGATCATTGATGAAGAGAGGGAAGAGAGTAGGTGAAAGAACAGAGCCCT
This sequence comes from Halocaridina rubra, assembly GCA_037179515.1. Taxonomy (NCBI): domain Eukaryota; kingdom Metazoa; phylum Arthropoda; class Malacostraca; order Decapoda; family Atyidae; genus Halocaridina; species Halocaridina rubra. The sequence goes on along the minus strand of JAXCGZ010007867.1, from coordinate 12,010 downwards.
GTGGAACACCACTGGAAACAGAGAAAGGGCTAGATGTCGCACCATCAACAACTACTGATATAGAACGGTCAGTAAGAAAACTGGAAATCAGAGAACAGAAAGAAGGGGTAAAGCCATAGGCAGGGAGTTTGGCCAACAGAGCCTTGTGCCAGACTCTGTCAAAAGCCTTAGAGATATCAAGGGCGACGACAAAGGATTCCCCATAGTTCCTCAGAGAAGATGACCATACATTAGTAAGATAGGACAGGAGATCACCAGTGGATCTTGCCTTGCGAAAGCCGTACTGGTGATCGGAAATAAGTGAGTTAGATTCAAGGCGTTTCAAGAAGTGAGCATTGAGCAAAGTTTCGAAAACTTTAGCAATAGAGGAGGTTAGAGCAATAGGTCGGTAGTTAGAAGGAATAGAGTGGTCACCCTTCTTAGGAACAGGTTGAACTAGAGCATGCTTCCAAGATGAAGGATAGATACTGGTTGACAGAATGAGGCGAAAAAGACGGCAAAGCATGGGAGCCAGTTAATCTGCAAACTCCTTAAGGAACCTTGCAGGGATACCATCAGGACCAGATTTCCTTGTTTGTCTTTAGTGAGCAAAGAACCTTATGAACTTTGCGTGAAGAAAGGATAAGGGAGGGCATAGGGTTAGAGAGGGGAAAAGACTGAGGAACAGGTGCGCTGGAATCGTTGATAGAAGAGTTGGCAGAAAAATGAGAGCCAAAGAGAGTGGCTTTGTCATTGGGAGAGCAAGCTATAGAACCATCAGAACGAATGAGAGGGGGAAAGCTTGAGTTACAGAAGTTTTTGGAGAGGTTTTTGGCTAAGGACCAGAAGCATTTGTCAGTGGGAGAGGAGTTAAGGTCATCAACTTTCCTTCGTATAAAGGAAGCCTTAGACCTTCGAATCTGAGCTGTACAGCGATTCCTAGCTATAATAAAAGCAGAGCGAGTTAAATCGGAAGGAGAGGCTTGGTAAGATCGGTGAGCCTGATTCCTAGCCTGGATAGCCATGGAGCAGGCACGGTCAAACCAAGGTTTAGGGGGAGAGAAAGGTTTTGTAGAAGAGGGGATGTACGCCTCCATTCCCGCGGTCACGATCTCAGCAACTTTTACAGCTACCCGATCAGGGTTGCGGGACCGAAAGCAGTAGTCATCCCATGGAAAGTCAAAGAGAAAGTTACGCAAATTTTCATATTGAGTTCGCTCGAAGTGCCAAAGGCGGCGTTGAGTAGGAGGGATTGGTGGTGGGGGAGCGAAAATGGAAGAGACAGAGATCAAGGAGTGGTCAGATTTACCAAGAGGGGAAAGCACGGAATAAGAGTAGTTTGAAGGGTTAGAAGTAAAAAAAAGGTCAAGAGTGTTAGCAGCATGTTCGTGACGATCAGGAACATGAGTAGGATGTTTGATGATTTGCTCCAGATCGTGAGTAATAGAGAAAGCAAGAGCCTCGCTTCCTCCCACATCAGTGTGAGAAGAACGAAGCCACTCACTGTGGTGTACATTGAAGTCTCCAATGTAGAGAACTTCGGCATGTGGGTGAGAAGATAGCAAGGACTCATGGCACGAGGAGAGATATTCAAAGAAAGACACAAACTCGGTGGAGTTTGGAGAACAGTAGCAGAAGCAAAGGATGATAGTGGTAGTGGAGAGATAGACTTTTAGCCAGAGAACATCAAAGTCAGGAGATTCAAGGTCCATGAGCCTCACAGTAGGAGTGTTAATGTTACAGTAAGCACAGACCCCACCTTTGGAACGAAAACGAGTATACAGATTATAGTGGGAGATTTGGAAAGGGTCAGTGGAAGCATGTATAGACAACTGGGTTTCAGATAGGAGGAGGAGGTTAGGGAGGAAAGTGCCCAAGTGCTGTTCCACAGACGGAAGATTAGAGTTCAGCCCACGAATGTTTGAATAGTGAAGAGTGAAAGAAGCAGATCTATTAGGAGGTGCAAGGTTAAGAGCAGAACCATTACTACCACCAGGCGTGTCTGCCCTCAAGCCAATGGTGGAGTCAACACAAACCCCGGAGATTCTTCGCACCCCACTATGCCGGGTACTGGGGGCCATTAGTTGTGAACCTTCCATAAATAATGACAAAATGTGAGGAAAAGGAAAGTAAAAGAGACAGATGTGCAGAATGTTGTGACTTGTCAGATGTAATGGAATAGCAAGAGATGTGTAATGAATATGCCAGAATATTCGGTGTAGATGTAGGCATGAGGAAAGAACCGTCCTGAAGGAAGATTCAACCTGGAACTGTCTGGACCAGTCCTAGTTGCATCCTAATACCTTCAGTCGTAGTCTTTCAACGGGCGGCTGGTGCCTTGGCCAACCTACTATCTGGGCTGACTGGCAACGACACAGCGGATCGTCTTGCCAAGGAGGCCTGTATGCTGGATGGGCATGCTGTGGATGCTGAGCCCTCCCTCCGATGCCTACGTAACATCATCTACTCAGCTGGGTTTGCCATGACGGTCCAGCGCAGGGATGCGGAGAGGGCCAACAGTGTGTCCATACAGCACCATGATCACTTTCTTCACAGCCACTACAAGTATCGCAGACGCAGGTTAATGGTGTGGAAACACAATGTAGTTAGTGCTCGGCTCAGAATGGGGTATCGGCCTTTATGGCAGGTCTCCCAGACTCTAGATATGCCACAGTACACCTCCTGTAAATTATGCGACCGTCCTAATGCTAACACGCTTGACCACTATTGTCTTCAGTGCCCCACAGTGAGAGATGTTTTACCACGCGGTCAGAACTTAATACAGATCTGTTTGCTTTTGCTTAATGATGACAATCTTGATGTTATTCTTGCTCGTTATCCTCACTTTGGTGGCCATTAATTATATTGTATTGTATATTATATTATATGTTTTCTTTTTATGTTGTTGCATAATGCTGTTTTGTTTTTGTTTGTATTGTGTTTGTGTGTTCTGTGCTTCTCTGAGCTTTTCTTTAGTACATAATGTACTTTGTGCTGCCATACTGCAGGTTGTGTATTAGTATGCATCAATGTTTTATCCACCTCCCTGTAAACTATGTTCTATTCTTGGTTGTGTATCCATTTGAAGCATTATGTTGCAATTGATTTTGTATGTGTTCATGTAATGTCTGATGCCTTGGTGCAATAAATTAATAAAATAAAAAAAATCTCTCTCTCTCTCTCTCTCTCTCTCTCTCTCTCTCTCTCTCTCTCTCTCTCTCTCTCTCTCTCTCTCTCTCTCTCTCTCTCTCTCTCTCTCTCTCTCTCTCTCTCTTAGCATTATATGCAGTTAACTAGATGGCAGTTACATTGACATCTTGATTGTTTGCTTGGGCACACCAGTTATTATTAACATTATCATTATTATTGTTATTATTATTATTATTATTATTATTATTATTATTATTATTATTATTATTATTATTATTATTATTATTATTATTATTATTATTATTATTGCTATTCTTCTTCTTCTTCTTTTTCTTCTACTTCTTCATATTCTTCTTCTTCTTCCTCTTCTTCTTATTTTTATTATCATTATTATTATTATTGTTATTATTATTATTATTATTATTATTATTATTATTATTATTAATTATTATTATTATTATTATTATTATTATTATCATTATCATTTCTGTTATTATTAATATTATTATTATTATTATTATTATTAATATTATTATTATTTTTATTATAATTATTATTATTATTATTATTATTATTATTATTATTATTATTATTATTATTATTATTATTATTATTATTATTATTATTATTATTGTTATTATTATTATTATTATTATTATTATTATTATTATTATTATTATTATTATTATTATTATTATTATTATTATTATTATTATTATTATTATTATTATTATTATTATTATTATTATTATTATTATTATCATTATTATTATTATTGTCAATGCCATTATTATTATTATTACTATTATTATTATTATATAGAAAGTGTCTGGGGTGCTGTGCGACAGGAGAGTAGGGATTAAGTTGAAGGGTAAAGTGCATAAGACAATTGTGAGACCTGCGATCATGTATGGAGCAGAGACATGGGCAATAAAGAAGACACAAGAGAAAAAACTGGATATGGCAGAGATGAGGATGTTGAGATGAATGTGTGGTGTGACAAGAAGCGATAAGATCAGAAACGAGGTAATTAGAGGTTCCTCAAAAGTTAGAGAAATATCAAATAAGATACAAGAAAGTAGACTAAGATGGTATGGTTATGTCGTTAGGAGGGATGAACAGTATGTTGGGAGGAGGGTGAAGAAATAGTTATTGTCATAGTCATAGTCATAGATTTTATTGCCAAATATTTAGTATACATACAGGAATAAATATGTACATTATATTCAGAGGCACTAGCCTTCTGAGCAAGAGCTCCTTGGCAGGCAGCTTAATATACATTTCACATAAATTAAAGTATGACGGCAATAGTTAACAAAAGCTCCAATATAGCAATCTCATACTTATCTTGTAATAAAACAAAACAGTAGCCTGACCTTAACCTGGACATAATGAAACACCAATACTGTATTAATTATTAATCAACAGCTGCTTGATTTTGCCTAGTAAATAAATGCTGTTTGAGTTGTGCCAGTTATTGTTTTTAAATCTTCTGGTAATGCATTCCAACATTTTGGGCCAAAACAATGAATAGAAAATTTGTGCAAGGTTGGTCATGGCTGTGGACATATCAAATTTATATTGTTACCTCTGGTTCCATGGTTGTGTTGAATAAATCTAAATAATTTTCTGTTATCATTAACATCACTATGTATAACAATAAGAAAGATATATTGTATCAAGTTATTAAATTTAAGCAAGTCTAGCTCCTTGAATAAAGAGGAAGTTGAGTCATATTTTCAACTATATGTAATAGTTCTGATCAGTCTGTTCTTAGTTACAAATACATCCCTTACAATTGACGGCCAAGTACAACCCCAGATGGACAAACAGTATATAATATGAGGATAACACAGGGAATAGTATATGCTTTTTAAGGCCTCATTTGTTAGGTTATGGCGAATTATATATAAAATTCCACACGTCTTGGACAGTTTTGAGCAGACAGATTAAATATGATATTTCCAACTTAAATTTTCATCAATAATTACTCCCAAAAATTTCTTACAAGCAACTCTTTTAACTTCATACCCATTCATATTAACCTGACCAATATTGTGTACTACAGATCTATTTTGAAATAAGATATAGTCAGTTTTGGAAACATTTAGCTTTAATTTATTAACAGAGACCCAGTTATTATTTTTTTCTAGTTCACTACTTAAAACAGAATGCAGGTGGTCAAGGTTATTATCATGCAAGAGAAGGTTGGTGTCATCTGCATAAAGAATATATTTGAATTTATTACTGGCATTGGAAATATTTATATAAACTAAAATTAACAATGGGCCCAGTATTGATCCCTGTGGTACTCCCCTCTCAATAGTTTGCAACAAAGATGCTTTCCCATTACAATATACGCCTTGTTTTCTATTTTTCAAGTAGCTCTTAAATAACTGTCATGGTGTTCCCCTAATACCCACACAAGTTAGTTTTTCTATTAGTATATCATGGTCTAATGAGTCAGATGCTTTGGACAAGTCTAGAAAAACCCCTGCAACAAAGTTTTTATTTTCCAAATTTTGATAAACATCACTTGTAAAGTTCATTATTGCTTTTTCAGTGGTCTTATTATTACGAAATCCGTATTGATTTCGGATAATAGGTTGAACTTTTCAAGGAATTCTTTAAGTCTGTGAACAATCGCTTTTTCAAACACTTTACTTAAAGACGTCAAGATAGATATAGGTCTATAGTTATTTTCATCATCTACAGTGCCTGACTTAAAAATAGGGATTACCATAGCACTTTTTAGTTTGTCTGGAAAACATCCTTGCTGAAAACATAGATTGACTATGTGGGTCAGGGGGTACCAATTTAATGGGAAGTGACCTGGAGTAGTTTTGATGGAATTTCATCATATCCCGATGCTGTATTTGGTTTTAAGGTTTTTATATATTTAGTGACTTCCTCCCTTGTTACAGGATACAAGTAAAACAAAATGTCTGGTGGATTATTAAGAGACTGTCGGTGTGAGTTTTGTTGCACATTTTGTTGTTCCTGTGTTGGTTGTGCTATAGTTAAGAAATGATTATTAAAGATATTAGCAGTGTGGTCATTATCATTTTTTAATTTTATTTCCTTTGAATGATTAATTTGTTTTCGTCCCATTAGGCTGTTTATTGTATTCCAGGTGGACTTGCTGTTTCCTTGTTCCTTCTTAAGCTTATCCAGAAAATATCTATTTTTTGCAGCTCGGAGTAGTGTTACTAATTTGTTCTTGTAAGCTTTATATATGGTTCCAAAGACAAAGGCCATTTTGATGCAAGCCTTCTAATTGGTGTTTTTCTTTGACACTATTTTTTAACCCTGCAGATAGGTGTTTGCATCTGTTGTTTTTATTATTTACAGTCGATTTTCTTAGAGGAAAGCAGCCAAGAAATTTATCTCTAAATGTACAGTGAAATTTATTAAAAGTTTCATTTGCATTATTTAGGTCAATGATATATTGCAATTTTTCATGTGATATATCTCTAGTAAATTTAGCTATGTTATCATCAGAGTAATGTCTTTTTTCTACATATGCATCAAATTTATGTTCTTCTTTTTTAAACTGGGAGTATACTGCGAAACGATGTGATATGTCGGTGTACGCTATGTAATTACTTATGTTGTCTTCAAGATTTGTGGTCCAGATATGATCGATTAGAGATGCACTATTTTCAGTTACTATCGTAGGTTTAGTAGTTATTGGAAAGCAGCCACGTGAATACAGTAAGTTTATAAAATCATTTACTCTTTGATCATTTATTTTAAACAAATCTAAGTTCCAATCACAGAATAAATAAATAGTTTTGTACTTTTTTCTTGCTGCTAAATCAAATACTTTCAGTAAAGCTTCAAGGAATTCAGGCATGTTCCCCTTTGGTGGTCTATCTACAGATGCAAAGAAGCAATTTTCCTTACCGTTATGTACCTGTACACTAACACATTCAATGAATCATTCCATCATACTGCACTCCTTTATAACACTCGAGCTATACTTATTAGCTACCTACATACATACACCTCCACCTTTCCAGTCTCTGTTCTGAGTGAACATATTGTACCCTGTTATATTATACAATGATTCAATATCATTATCCAGCCTAGTCTCCGAAAAACCCATTACATCACATATATTATTTTCTGTTAAACATTGATCAACAAATATTTGAAGATTATATTGTGACAGAGTGTTTCGCTCAAAGTCACCAGAGGCTGTTAGATGCCTTATTAATTAATTCAGTAACTTAACTGTTATTTTCTAACTAAAAAAATATTTCCCATTTCTTGACTTTTGCAGATTATGATTATTTGCAATTTATATTTTAGCTTATAGCTAATTTTAAATATACCTTATTTACTCTTCTTGTACGTGTAAAGTATAGTCCCGATATAAAGGCTGCTCCTATTTTCCGTCTGCTACGAGCCAAAAACATTCTGAAGATTGTTTACCAGTAACCTAACTTTTCATTATTATTCTCGTTTTATTTTATTTGCTTCCACTTGTTGCACCTAAAAATACTGTCTCTCCCTTGCATCTCTGCTATAAATGCCTGCCAGGGACCACCACTAAAATAGTCCTTAAATTATATCAGAGCCAGTTACTGCTCTAGAAAATGTATCCTACAGATGAACTCACCAGGAGGGACAATGAGACGCCCTCCGTTGGCGCCCAAACTTCCAAGAGGCAACATCTCGCCTGAGCAGTCTAAGTTTATTTCAAACCTTATTTACGTGGCATCTTCACAGGAATTCATCTATCACAACAAGGTGAGGGATAGTGTATGGTAAAGCTCGTGGGTCAAGCAAATTGGTTTATTTTCGAGAATTAGTTACATTCATTACTGGCTAAATCTTACGGATTTTTATTCTCAGATTCCATTCCCATACACACGAAATTTTGTAGATTACCAAACTGGAATCTCACATGCCAAAGTTAATTCCTTAACCTGTAAATTAAGCTGATATACATTGCTAAGAAGTTTCTTTTCATTGAATGTGATAAACGAAAATCTCATCCTCTGAAGACTGGTTATGAGCCCGTAAAAATCTATCTCTTTTCCTAATAAATTCTAATTTCATTTCACCCCTTTCTATCATCGTAAATAAAGTGTTTTACGTCAAAAACTCGTCAATAAAGCTATTTGCAATACAAATTGCAAATAATTAAAAGGTAGTTTTACCCTGTTGGCTTTGCAAATATTTCCTGTTAACCACAATTTAATGAATGCATACTGTATTTATCTTGCTAATTCTTCATATGTTGGGGATAAAGTGTTTTGAGTTATAAGTTGCAAATACCTCAAAAGGTGGTTTTGCACCATTTTTTTTCATTGCAAAGTTCTTGATAACCAAAAGTGAATGAATACTGTATTTATCTCGTAGATTCTTCCTTTATCCTAAATAGAGTGTTTTAACATATTAATTGTAAATCAGTAATAAGCATTTCAACTTTTGTGGTTGCCCACAATTTAAGGAATACATACAGTACTGTATTTGTCTTGCTTATTCTTCATTTATTGTGAATATATTGTTTTCCTTTAAAACCAGTAAAGAATTAATGGTTTTGTATGCTATTATGATAGCATAAATATTTCTGGTTAGCTGTGAATAACCAATATATTTCTATCCAGTAGAATGACATTGGAAACTCATTATATGTGTGTTCATGCTTTCAGTTTCCCATTATAAACAGTGTGTCATTTCTGTTTCTGAAATTGCAGTGTCCTGTATTCTACTCTGCCTGTGTGACAGAGGTAATCATCGAGTTGAGGCCAAAGTCTTGGCATACGTCCGTGGTGCCGGGAAACGAAATTGCGCTCACCACCTCCGGGATTCGAGGCAGCAATTCATAAAATTTAATTTGAGAAATTTAATTCAATTCTTTTAATGTCATTGCATTTCCAAAATTAAAAGAAAGTTGAATTCTGAGTTTCATTTAACCGACTAATGGTAATAGAGATGGGGTGTTCAAGTACAGATATCTGTCCTGTCTGTTTGTGAGCTCTTAACCGAGCTCGGTACTTTGAGTCCCCTTAGTAAAACAGAATCTTAACAACACTCTAGAATCCTAAACCCCAACAAGATTGGCGCCCGAGCAGGGACCCGAACAGACAGATTGATTTTAAAAATTTATTTTTATTTTGCTTTTTAACATTGCACATGAAACCCGATTACCATTGGCTCGATTATTGAAATGAATGAATCTTAGGCTGCACACGAAAATTTTCGCGCTAGAGACGTTGCGGATAAGAAATTTTTTTTTTGTTTTCAATATTAATTATGGTAACTAATAGTTTCTTGTTTCCCATGTGGTAAACAATATTTCAGGAAATCTACACGAGATTATGTGGTAACAGACTTTAGAAATTTTGCATGACGAGAAGACGTGTTATATAAAATTTCATATATTTGCGTGATAAGATTGAGTTTTAAAGCATTCGTGTTTTATATATCCGTTAAAGGGTGATACTTGTTAGGGATTGTTTATATTTCCTTGGGATTTAGGAATTGGGAGAAAGCATATTAAGTATTTTTGCTTATAATTGTGTTTTATATTCAAGCATTGACTGCTCATAGATTGGAAGAAAAATTTTGGTGTCATTTATCGAGCCTAGGCTAAGCCTTTCATGTGTCTGAGTTGTCACTTGAAAATAAATTTTCTCATTACTAGTAGAGATGTGTAATCTGGCTGCCTAGTAAGCTGTTAAGCTTATCGTTGGTGTATTTTGCATAGGATCTGTGCCCTTTTGGTAACACTCCAGAATTTTACTTACGACATTTTATTTGTGGGTACTGCCATATACGCGCTCATACGCAGGCACGACCGCTATACTGTACTTGTTCGTATTACTTACGACATTTATATTTGTGGGTACTGCCATATACACGCTCATACGCAGGCACGACCGCTATACTGTACTTGTTTGTACTCTCAGGCACTGGGTGCTAGTCGGTAAAATTCGTTGTTGCTCATTCCTTTCATTTGCACCATAACTGCAGGTACTGCCACGTATTGCTGTTAAGCAGGCACGACTGCCACTCTGTATTACCAGTGTTTCATGCACTGTTTTGCAACATTTTGTTGCTGTTGCACTTGATTGTGTTGCTCATTCCTTTCATTTGCACAATAACCGCAGGTACTGCCACGTATTGCTGTTAAGCAGGCACGACTGCCATTCTGTATTACCAGTGTTTCATGCACTGTTTTGCAACATTTTGTTGCTGTTGCACTTGATTGTGTTGCTCATTCCTTTCATTTGCACAATAACCGCAGGTACTGCCACGTATTGCTGTTAAGCATGCACGACTGCCATTCTGTATTACCAGTGTTTCATGCACTGTTTTGCAACATTTTGTTGCTGTTGCACTTGATTGTGTTGCTCATTCCTTTCATTTGTACAATAACCGCAGGTACTGCCACGTATTGCTGTTAAGCAGGCACGACTGCCATTCTGTATTACCAGTGTTTCATGCACTGTTTTGCAACATTTTGTTGCTGTTGTACTTGATTGTGTTACTCATTCCTTTCATTTGCATGATAACCGCAGGTACTGCCACATATTGCTGTTAAGCAGGCACGACTGCCATTCTGTATTACCAGTGTTTCATGCACTGTTTTGCAACATTTTGTTGCTGTTGCACTTGATTGTGTTGCTCATTCCTTTCATTTGCACCATAACTGCAGGTACTGCCACGTATTGCTGTTAAGCAGGCACGACTGCCATTCTGTATTGCCAGTGTTTCATGCACTGTTTTGCAACATTTTGCTGCTGTTGCGCTTGATTGTATTTTGAGTCACTTTTATGGTGAGGTTTTGAGATCACTTTTACGTTTAAGTTTGAAATGTGGTGTTGAATTTTTTTTTCTCTCCTTGGTGTTGTGTGGTTCTATCATTTTTTTTTTCTACTACTGTATTGTAGAGATTTTTTTGTGTGTGGTTGTTTTGGCACTTCGTTATTGACTGTTTAGGAAACAAACATGGAAACCATCAAAACATTCGATGAGGAGCGTTACCTGGACATAATGATTGCTAGGGGTGAGAGATACGGTTTTTCCCCAAGACAGAAGCTCTTCGAATGGGCTCATGAGAAGATGGTTGAGCGCCGAGATAAACTGGAGAAGAGAGCAAGTGATGAGGCAAAAGCACAACATGATGAGGCACAAGCACAACGTGAACATGAGCTTTTGCTTGCTCGGCTTCGAGCGGGAATCCCAGACAGTAGTCCTTTATCTGGAAATAGAGATTACAGGAACGGGAAGCACAAGAGCCCCTCGCAGAACTTCAATCGTCCAGCACCTCCTCCTCACACTCCTAAGCCTTATTACAGCCATGCACCCACACTCAAGAAGGATGACCTAGTAAGACCTAAGCCTCAGCAGTTCAGAGGGAAAGGCCATTACTCTGCTCCACCTTCCCAGGGTTTTCAGCCAAACTCTAAGAGCCACCACGCTCCCTCACACAGGGGCGGCCCACATGGCCGTCGGGCCACTCACTCAGCCCAAGTTGTGGAAACAGGGCCAGAAAGGGCCAATGAGGATAACGCCAAGGAACCACCACACAAACTTGCCAATGTGGAATTCATCGAACATGATGATCTGGAAATGATCCCAAAATGCCTAGAAACCATAAATGGTGTGGAAGCTGAGATAGCTCTTGACACAGGGGCCAATGGCATACTTGTAGAAGAGAGATTCGTCAGGGATGAAGATTTTACCAGCAAAGTTGTTCGTGTGTGGGTTGCCGAAGGAACACCCCAAATACGACGCTGCTGTGTCATTAACCTGGATTGCAAATACTACAAGGGAAAAGCCCCAGCTGTGGCAATGATTGGGCTTATGTACCCTGTCTTGATGGGTCGTGCACTGAACCTAGTTCCTACTTTCCAGGCCAACC
>JAXCGZ010007866.1:70000-82500 GCA_037179515.1 Halocaridina rubra | reverse complement strand
TATATATATATATATATATATATATATATATATATATATATATATATATATATATATATATATATATATATATATATATATATATATATATATATATATATATATATATATATATATATATATATATATATATATATATATATATATATATATATATATATATATATATATATATATATATATATATATATATATATATATATATATATATATATATATATATATATATATATATATATATATATATATATATATATATATATATATATATATATATATATATATATATATATATATATATATATATATATATATATATATATATATATATATATATATATATATATATATATATATATATATATATATATATATATATATATATATATATATATATATATATATATATATATATATATATATATATATATATTTAGATATATATTAATCATAATATAGATTTGCAGACACAAGTATGCATATTAAGTGTGGATGTCATTTCGATCATTGCTATACATACCCAATTTTAGCTTCAAAATATATTACAGAAAAAGAGCTTTGAAGATGATAGAAGTCTATCTCCGCCTTCTGCTCATGCAGCAGTTTTGGGAAACTTGCATAAGAGGAATGACAATAACTACTACAACTCCTTTTGGAAGCACACATTCAGGTAAGTTTAGTCATGAAAATTTCTACAACCTTTCTCTCAAACCAACAAATTCCGGTAAGGTAAGCAGTGATAATTGCAACAACTATTTTACCCACAAATTCAGGTTAGTTTAGCAATGATAACTGCTACAACTTCTCTTTCACCCACAAATTCAGGTAAGTTTAACTTTGATAATTGTTATAACTCCAATTTTTTTCATCGTCAGGAGCAACAGCGGAATCAATATTTTATTCATGTATCCTTAATCATTTCTGGTCCTCTGAGAGCGTATTAATTCTACGATATTATTAATTGTTCACTTTGCCGAAAAGTATTGTGTCCATAGCAGTAATCCTATTTCTTTCTTTAAATAACATATAATTTTATTATTCTATTTCATACGATAGAGTAAATCACATTTTTGTTTGCGAAATAAATTCTTTAAAAATCCTAAAATGTCATCTAATTAACTAAAATGCATCCTTCATCCCTCTTTCTAATTCATGTTCAGTAAAAAGGTGTGTGTGTCGATATCCACCCATGTGGGTGGCCGGGTCTTTTCTCCTGGCCCGCAGGTGGGATTGTTTGGATCTGTAATGGTAAGAGTGAACATAGGTGCTATGCTCAGGGTTATTAGTTTCAATAAAAAAAAAATTATACATGCCATATTGAAAGGAGGAGGAAAGTTGAAATAGGATAGGGGTGAAGAGGGTAGAGGTGATGGTGCTGCGTACATGCTTTTAACTTCTACAGACCAACAGGAAAGAAGGGTAAGGGAAGTCAGTAAAAACAAGTTTATGAATATACAAAAATAAGAGATAAATGAATGAACAAAATGCGGAAGAGAAAAAAAATAATACACAGGAGGGGTCTTGCTGATGACCAGCAAGGACAAGGCTGCCTTACTGGAACCAAACCAGCGTGTGTTGGGCTCATGCCAAAGAGGTTGAGGAACTGGTTCTCAACCTCTTGAGATCATGGTTTAATGATGAGCATGAGTTGTTGCCCAGTTATCTAGGAGGAGGGTACTGACTGATGGTGCTCAGTAGGTTGTCCAAGAAGTTATTTTTTGCTATTCTGATTATGAAGCTAGCAACATGAAGGGCGTTGGGATCCACACTGGATGTTACTGGGGCAGTAGTCTTCCATCAATTTTCCAAAAAGACTTCACATTTAAGGATGAAGTGGAGCAGTAGGTGTGGCGAGGCTTCCTGACAGAAGGTGCACTCCCTGACGAGATCTTCAACTATTCGCCAGGTGCACTTGTAACCGAGTCCCAGATGGTACACGTTGACCACCGTGCTTCTTTGGAGGCTCTTGGGTAGGGCTATTCACTGGAGATTGGTGGTGGCTTTGTACCACCAGGTGGAGGGAGAACCGGTGTCAGTGCACAAGATGTGTCTAGTTAGCAAAAGGTTAAGGAGTAACCTGGAAGCTTTGGTTCTGATCTGGTGTATCCCAAGACACATAGATATTTGGATTTCTGTCTCGGAGAGAGGCTTGCTTGGCGGTTTGATCAGCCTCTTCATTTCCATTGATGCCGACGTGGCTGGGAATCCAGGCAAGAGTGACGGCTTTTCCAATACTGACTGTTCTGTGGTAGAGATTAAGAATGCTGATGATGATTCATGCATTGTCTTTGAGGAGTTGCTTCTTGATGGCCTATAAGGCGTCTTTGGATTCAGAGAGAAAAAGGGCATGGTCAGCTCCTTGCTGAGAGAATGAAACTAAGAGTGTTGGCTATAGCAACCAGCTAAGTTTGGAGCGAGGCGAAGGAGTTCGACAGCCTCCAGAATTCTACGTGGTTTTCGGTGGTGAAGGCGGCCGCTGAGGCTCCAGTTTCTTGATTGACTGAGCCGTCAGTGTAGAAGATTAGGGAGCTTGGTCTACTCCAGCTCTGAAGTTTGTCCTTGTATGTGCCTTTAAGGATAAGTGGATTGACTAAGCTTTTGGGGCTGTCCAGCAGCTCGTTCTTTATGTCAAGCAGCTGGTTGTCCCATGGAGTTGGGCATTGGTATTCAGGGAGCAGATTGTCCTGTATCTTGGCTAGGATGTCCTCCCTGACTGGCAATGCTTGCAGGCCGGTACAGACCTTGGCTGCCCAGATTCTAGCAAGGTGGTTGGGGTGGCAATTGAAGGCAAGCCGGAAGTCGGCGCCGGTGAGGCAGGTGCGTTGAGCATTGGTGGTTTTGGCCACTAAGACGGTTAGTCTTTGTAGAGTTCTAAGTTTGAGTGGCATGGGGCCGGATTCCAGCTGGAGGTTTTCTCTCTTGGTCCAGATAGGAGCCCCTAGTATGTTGCGTATGGCGTCATTTTGTATAACCTCTATCTTGTCCCACTGTTGATCTTTCAGTAGCCAGAGGATAGGACATGCATAGTCTATAAGGCTTCATATGGCTTGCACAGAGGAGACTAAAGGATGCGCCATCGTAAAGATCCGACATCCAAAGAAGGGCAGATTTGGCGCAGCTTGCATTTGTCACACAAGTGTTGAATCTCAGGTCCAAAGGTTAGTCGGCCATCAATGTATACACCCAGAGAGAGTAGAGCAAGCTCCCCTTGGGGGCCCATATTTTGAATCATCATGTATGTGATTGTATTAGTGCTTGGAATTGTGTTCTTGGAGCTTTTGCTTGCTTTATGCAGTTCAGTCAGAGTGAAGGGGGCATGTGTTTGATCTTCAGTGTTAATGGCTTCTTCTATTTCATCCCATCTTGCAGTGGTGAGTCCTTAAAGGGTTGCTCTGGTAGTGATTGGGAACTTGTTGGAGCTTGCCCTCTCTGCAAATTTGGGGGAGAGTCTTCAGCCGCCCTCCTGAGTTCTCTATGAGGGATGGCTTTGAGAGATCTTCCTTTAGCGGAGGAGTTAATATTTCTCCACATCTGGCCCACAGAGGTGTGAGCATCTAGGGTGAATCACCACTCAAGCCATTTTTTCCTCTTGATTTTGCATGTCTCTTCATGGACATATTCTTTGACAGCCTGGAGAGCGTGGTAGGAGTCTTCAATACAACGTTTTCTGTGCAATTTTCGGATGATGTTGAGCCGGTTATTGAGTTCTTTGTCTCAGTCACAGTAGTACCACTTGTCACGATAAGTAACATGTTGTGGTATGCAGAGGGGGATAGAATAGTTTGCTGTAGCTTGCAGGGAGTTGACTAGCTCAGCCTCAGTTTGGTCAACATCTCCAGGTGGTGTGAATGCTGAATACCAATTGCTGAGGTGCTCCTGGAATCGTCCCCAGTTGGCCTTCTTGAAATTCCAATGAGGGGGAGGAGCAGGGATTTGGAAAATTTCAGAAGTCGGCAGCGTAAGGTGGATCCCTTAATGGTCATTCGTGACTTGGGGGTGAACTCTCCAAGTGGCTTTGTTTTAGGGAGATGGAGACAAAGGTGAGGTCCAGTATTCCACCTCTGTCATGAGTTGGCTCATGGTTGTTGAGCATGGTGACGTCTTCTTGGTCATCCAGCAGGATCATGATGTGTCTGCCTACAGCACAGGGACGCTCATACCTGAATCATGGATGGTGTGCATTAAAATCGCCTCCTATTACCATTTCACGATAGCGACTAAACAAATGAGGGGTGATAGGTCTAGGCCACCATTGTGCTGTCTATAAACAGTGTACAGAACTATGTAGCTGTCCAGAAGTTTGATGTTGACAGTGAGGACGTGGACACCTTCACCACAATTGACTGGTTGGGTGACTACTTTGGCCAGCAAATTTTTAAAGGTGGTGCTTCCTCTGTTCTCCCCTGGAGTCCTGTGCTGATAGAATCTCTGGTATCCGAAGACTTTAGGAGTGTTTTGATGCATACATTGGGTTTCTTGAACCATAATGACATCGATATTGTCGGCCTTGGCAATGCCTTCCAGGTGTTGCATTTTATGTCTTAGACCCTGGGCATTCCAGTGAAGATTTTAAAAAGTGGAGGTGAAAGGAACGGCGGGCAATTGAGGCTGGCGGTGGTTACTGGAGACGAGGGCGTGGGTAACAATGGAGTGAGTCACTTCGGTGACTTGATTGAAATCATCTCTAGGTGAGGCGTCGGCGGTGAAGGGTCGAATGGCTGCTTTAATGGCTAAAGTAATGAGGCTGGTGAGCTCATCAACAGTGAAGAGGATTTGTAGTTGGGATGAGAAGGCAGAGGGAGGCTGTATAGGAGAGGGGTGTGGGAATTAAGTCTGGGGTCCTTGGATCTAGTGTGGTGAAAAGGTCGTGTGTAGTCTGAGTGTTGCATGTGGCTGTATTGCGTATCTGAGTGTTGCGTGGGGTGGAGATGTTGGTGGGAGTGCTGTGTGGGGGGGTGGTGGGAGTGTGACTGTTGTATGAGAGGGTGGTTGGAGTTGGTGTAGTAGTGGGAGCGGTAGAAGGTGTAGTCTGTGCATCAGGGCAGGGATAGTGTTATGTGATGGGTTATGGGTGTGGAGGTTGAGTCTGGGTGGAGCAAGAAGGGGTCTGTGCCAGGGATTGGAGGTGGGGGAAGGAGCAGGAATGAAGTTAGAGGTGGTGTGGTTGATGGGAAGAGCAGAGGAAGGAATCTCTGAGATATCCTCCTCAGCCTCTCGGTACAGCGGTTGTTCCATGCGTGATGGTGTTCCAGGCAGTTTGGGCACTTGACCACTGTTTTTTCCTTGGCCTTATATTTGGTAAGGCAACAGTCAGTGGTATGTCCTCCACTAAAAATTTCACATCTCATTGGGAAGTGATAGGTATTCCGATGGTGTCCATATCGTTGGCAAGGGAAACATCTGAGGGGCTCGGGGGTATACTCTCTTAGGTTGAGAGGAGAAGGATGGGTGGATGATGAATTCATCCTGTACATTTGGCTTGACAGTACAGCCAAACTCAGTGAGTTGGTCTTCCAACTCACTTATGAGATTGTAGGCGTCTGTATTGGTAGGGGCCTGGACCTTGCATTTAGAGATGGGCTCTCTAACGGCATTGGGCTTCGGTTCTGGGGGGGATAACTGGGGCAGCATCACTCTCCTGGCTAATGCCAGAGGCCCCTCATTCCCTCATTTTTATGATTCTTTAAATATCTATTACTAATACAATAATATATATTTTACTTTTTTGTAAGTAAATGAAGAATAAAAGTATATAATTATTAGTAAATGTTATAACTTCCATGAAAACAAAACTTTATCGGCGAGAGTACGGTCTTAAAATAAAAGAAAGAAATGGCAGGAAATCTGTGCCAGTGTGATACGGACTCATATGTTCAGCAAACCTAAAGGATACTAAATTGATAACATTTATGACATAGGGGTAGAGGTAGATTACAGTTAGACTATCTAAACAGATGTCTGAGGATAAATCTTATATATAATGTTTGAAATATGCAAACAATACTGAAAATAGCAATGGATAGAAAGATCTGAGACAGAGCATTAACATCAATACCTGACCTACTTCAACAAGAAGTAAGGAAGAGTTACAATATATGTGGAGTACTTATAAATATGTGAAGAATTATCATTAGAAATATAATAGTAGTATATGACAAATGACAAAGAGTATTTAACTGCAATTCAAATTATGGAGGCTTGCAAAGCACCTGGAATGAAAAATTCATATTGGATAAAAGGGAATGTTTGAAAATATACTAAATATAGAAAGAGAGAAAGAACGAGATATTTCCATGAAACAAGAGTGTATTTGATGATTGGAAATATCTTGGGTGCACTCATAAGACAAAAAGACTCAAGTGGGGCATATTTCTCTGCATAGTAAATATTAGAGGACACACAAGAATAGGATTCATGAATATATTAAAATGGACTTAAGGAGAGCACTTTTTCTTTGTATTAGGCAGATTAAAGGGTGCTTAAGTGTACAAAAAATATCAATAGTACACTTTAATAGCATGAAAAAAATAGGCATTACATATTCTACTTCATGGTCTATTCAACATACTAACTTTTAAACAAAAAAAACTTGTTTTGAAAGCAAAGATTAGACTGATAATAGACAAAGCAATTTTATGCTAGTATAGAACAACTGCAGTTACAGAGAGAAAAAAAATAGAAATTTGACTTATGGTTGGCTAGTAAATTCGTCTGAAGCATCAATTGGATTTCCACGGCTCCAGAAACTGAAATCATAGAACATACCGTCCTTTCTGGCCATGTTGAAATAAGAGAGAATACAGAGTCTAATGATTTTCAAAGTTATAATTATGATGGCTGATGACTTACTGGTCGTTGAATACCAGAACACAAAATTTTGTGAGACCAAAGATGTCTTCCCCTCACGAAAGCCCAACTTCATTGTTTGTGCACTTGCAATGTCAAAAGCCTGAAAGAAAGTTGATTTAATTATAATTTGAAGATTTTATTTTACAGGCTGTCTGTATAATGGTTTCTGGTACTCAGAAAGTAGCCAAGTTTATAGGCTCGACTGTCATCAGTATTTGTGTTCTGGCAGTGGTTGGATTCAAACAAACGAAGCTGATCCTTACTGTAAGTAAAACTATTTACAGATTAATTGTTAGCAAAACTAATTATTATTATTGTTATAATTATTATTATTATTATTATTATTATTATTATTATTATTATTATTATTATTATTATTATTATTATTATTATTATTATTATTATTATTATTATTATTATTATTATTATTAATGCTATTATTATCATTATCTATTATTATTATTATTATTATTATTATTATTATTATTATTATTATTATTATTATTATTATTATTATTATTATTATTATTATTATTATTATTATTATTATTATTATTATTATTATTATTATTCTTAGTCTTATTATTATAATCATTGTTATTATTATTATTATTATTATTATTATTATTATTATTATTATTATTATTATTATTATTATTATTATTATTATTATTATTATTATTATTATTATTATTATTATTATTATTATTATTATTATTATTATTATTATTATTATTATTATTATTATTATTATTATTATTATTATTATTATTCTTAATCTTATTATTATTATTATTGTTATTATTATTATTAATATTATTATTATTATTATTATTATTATTATTATTATAATTATTATTATTGTTATTATTATTATTATTATTATTATTATTATTATTATTATTATTATTATTATTATTATTATTATTATTATTATTATTATTATTATTATTATTATTATTATTATTATTATTATAAATAGTAAGTTTGGCAGTGGCAGTAGCAGCAGTGTATATGGTATTAACCAAATAAAATTCAATCAGTGGCAAAAATATCAGAATGTAGATTTTTAGGGGCGAGTGTACAACACCCAGGTTTATTTTTTCTGTATAGAGTAGTTAGATATGGAACGTACATGCAGCAGTATTACCCTACTCCAAATTTAGATATATGAGAAGTAGAAATACTTATACTTAATATAGCCGCTTAAGAATCTCAGACGGATTGAAAGGCATTAGTCTTTAAAAATTGACAGTTAATTAAGAGACATTTGAGCACACTTATTTGGTGCAAAGTAAATGCGAGATTCTCATCAACATGTGCAAATTTAAAGTAGACAACTTGTTGGCTATCTTGGAACTTACTTGCTATATTTCTTCTGATGTTGCAAGAAATATCTCTCAGAGAATATATCACGCAAGGCACTAAATTTATGTACGGTAAAATAATTGATAAAATATCAGTATTTTACCCTGCTGATGTCATTAGAAATTTGTGTGCACAAATTGTATATATTAGAATGTTGCAAAAACATATAGAACAGCCTTAAGGCAGGATTGTAAAAGAGGAAAATTATACAGGATTATAAAAAAAAACAAATGAGGCGCCAAGGCAAATACTTGAGGAAATAAGTACATTACATATGTGAAAACATGAATAATTTTTTAATCCGAAAGGGACTTGAACCTAGGACTTGTAATTACTAACTACACACCACAAAAGGCTGAAAGGAATCCAACCTTATAGCTTATATCTGTTATATTTATAAATGAACGCATTCTATCTGATTGCCACTTTGTTCATAATACAGATTCCACAACCTCACTAGTGGCTTAATTTTCGCATTTAATTCAGTTCCAAATCTAATTCGGGCTATACAATAATTAAATAAGCACACTATTATGTGAAAACATGAATCATTTTTACTCCGACCGGGGCTTGAACCTAGGACTTATAATTACCTAGCCACGAGTGAGGCTGGGGAATCTGTAATATGAACATAGTGGCATTCAGAAAGAATGCGTTTATTCCTAAGTATAGCAGACATAAGCTATAAGGTTGGATTCCTTTTAACCTCCTGTGGTTTGTAGTTGGTGGTGCATTGACTTAGTAATTATAAGTCCTAGGTTCAAGAACAGGTCGGGGTAAAAAATGATTCATGTTTTCACATATGTAATGTGCTTATTTGATTATTGTATAGCCTGAATGAGATTGGGAATTGAACTGAATGCGAAAATGAAGCCACAAGTGAGGTTGGGATATCTGTATTATGAACATAGTGGAATTTAGAAAGAATGCGTTCATTCCTAAGTATAGCAGATATAAGGTATAAAGTTGGATTCCTTTTAACTTTCTGTGGTGTGTAGTTAGTAGCGCCTTGACTTAATAATTATAAGTCCTAGGTTCAAGTCCCAGACGGGGTAAAAAATTATTAATGTTTTCACATAAGTAATGTGCTTATTTGATTATTGTAAACCCCGAATGAGATTAGGAATTGAATTAAATGCGAAAATGAAGCCACGAGTGAGGGTGGGGAATCTGTAATATGAACATAGTGGCATTCAGATAGAATGCGTTCATTCCTAAATATAGCAGATATAAGCTATAAGGTTGGATTCCTTTCAACCTTCTGTGGTGTGTAGCTGGTAGTGCCTTGACTTAGTAATTATAAGTCCTAGGTTCAAGTCTCGGTCGGGGTAAATAAAAAAAAATTATTCATATATATATATATATATATATATATATATATATATATATATATATATATATATATATATATATATATATATATATATATATATATATATATATATATATATATATATATATATATATATATATATATATATATATATATATATATATATATATATATATATATATATATATATATATATATATATATATATATATATATATATATATATATATATATATATATATATATATATATATATATATATATATATATATATATATATATATATATATATATATATATATATATATATATATATATATATATATATATATATATATATATATATATATATATATACTATATATATATATATATATATATATATATATATATATATATATATATATATATATATATATATATATATATATATATATATATATATATATATATATATATATATATATATATATATATATATATATATATATATATATATATATATATATATATATATATATATATATATATATATATATATATATATATATATATATATATATATATATATATATATATATATAAGCTGATGTGGGTGAGGGCTAGGATAGGAAGGGAATGTTGGGCTTTTGTTAGTGCGTATGGGCCAGGATGTGAGAGAAGTGAGGAAGAGCGGGATGAATTCTGGAATGAGTTAACTAGATGTGTGGATGGTCTGAGTAGAAGGAACTATGTAGTTGTGTTGGGTGACTTGAATGCCAGAGTGGGTGATGGAGAGATAGAAGGTGTTGTAGGAAAGTATGGGGTACCAGGTGGAATGAGAGTGGCGAGAGACTGTTAGATATGTGTGTGGAGCAAGAGTTGGTGATAGGTAATAGTTTATTTAAGAAGAAGTTAATAAATAAGTATACATGGATGAGAGTTGCAAATGGAAGAGTGAAAGAAAGAGCATTGAAGGATTATGTGTTAGTAGGAAAGAGCATGATTGGTAGAGTGAAAGACGTACATGCATTCAGGGGTGTGGCTGTTGGGATGTCTGATAATTTTTTGGTTGAAGCAAAAGTGGTAGTAGCAAAAGAGTGGGGAAATAGTGTGGGGGGATGTAGAAGGTAAATTGTGAAGGTGGAAGAGTTGAAAAAGCCAGAGAAGAGACAGGAATATCAGGACAGGCTGAGAGTGGCATATGACAGGGTGAAAGAAAGAGAAGTTGAGGAGTTAGGGGAGGAATGGGGGTTGATGAAAGAATGTTTTGTGGGACATGCAAGTGATGTGTGTGGAAAGAGGTTTGTTGGAGGTGGCATGAGGAGGGGCAGTGAGTGGTGGAATGAAGGGGTGAAAATGAAGGTGGAAGAGAAAAAGAGGGCTTTTTAGGAATGGCTGCAGTGTAAAAGTAGGGAGCAGTATGAAAGATATAGGGAGAAAAATGTGGAAACCAAGCGGAAGGTAGAGGAAGAGAAGAGGTTGGCAAATGTTAGATGGGGACAGGATTTTAGTAGGTCATATGAGGAGAATAAAAAGAAGTTTTGGAAAGAAGTGAAGAGAGCAAGGAAGGGTGGATCGAGGATGGAAGAGACAGTGAAAGATGTGAATGGACAGATGTTAAGAGGGAACGATGCAAGGAAAAGATGGCAGAATATTTTGAGTGCTTGGTGAATGTTGAGGAAGATAGAGAGGCAGCTATAGTGGCAGTGGGTGGGGTTCAAGGGCCAGTAATGGGAGATGAAAATGAGAGAGAGATTACAAGAGAGGAGGTGAAAAGGGCATTGTATGAAGCGAAAGCAGGTAAAGCACCTGGAATGGATGGTGTGAGAGGGGAGATGTTGAAAGAAGCGGGTGTGACTGCATTGGAATGGTTAGTGAGAGTGTTTAATATATGCTTTATATTGTCATTGGTGCCAGTGGATTGGGTGATTGCCTGTATAGTGCCCCTATACAAAGGTAAGGGAGATATGCATGAATGCAGTAATTTTAGGGGTATAAGTTTGTTGAGTGTGGTAGGAAAAGTGTATGGTAGGATACTGGTTAATAGGATTAGGGATAAGACAGAATATGTGATCGCGGAAGTGCAGAGTGGTTTTAATAGAGGTAGAGGTTGTATAGATCAGATCTTTATAGTTAGGCAGTTATGTGAGAAATATTTAGCAAAGGGTAAGGATGTGTATTTTGCATTTTTGGATCTGGAGAAAGCATATGATAGAGTTGATAGAGAGGCTATATGGAATGTTTTGAGATTATATGGAATCAATGGTAAATTGTTGCATGCAGTAAAGAGTTTGTATGAGGGTAGTAGAGCTTGTGTTAGGGTAGGGAATGAAGTGAGTGAGTGGTTTCCAGTGAGTGTGGGACTGAGACAGGGATGTGTGATGTCACCATGGCTGTTCAATTTGTATATTGATGGAGTTGTAAGAGAGGTGAATGAGCGAGTGCGTGGTCGAGATTTGAGAATGGTAGATGGGGATGATAACGAGTGGGAGCTGAATCAGTTGCTGTTTGCAGATGATACTGTGGTGGTGGCAGATTCAGAGGAAAAGCTGTGTCAGTTAGTGTCAGAATTTGGAATGGTGTGTGAGAGAAGGAAGTTGCGAGTGAATGTGGGAAGAGTAAGGTTTTGAGGTGTACAAGAAATGAGGATGGTGCTGGATTGAATGTTATGTTGAATGGAGAGACACTTGAGGAGGTTAATCAGTTTAAGTATTTAGGCTCGGTTATAGTTGCAAATGGTGGAGTGGAAGCAGATGTGTGTCACAGAGTGAATGAAGGATGTAAAGTGTTGGGTGTATTGAAAGGAGTGATGAAGAATAGAGGGTTGGAAATGAATGTTAAGAAAGTTTTGTATGAGAAAGTAGTTGTGCCAACTGTGATGTATGGTTCAGAGTTATGGGGTATGAAAGTAAGTGAGAGACGGAAACTAAATGTGTTTGAGATGAAATGCGTGAGGAGTATGATTGGT
>JAXCGZ010007866.1:60000-65000 GCA_037179515.1 Halocaridina rubra | reverse complement strand
ATGTTCTCTAATACCGGCCCTTGATCTTCTATCACTGCAATCTGAGGGGGTGGGGTATTTTCTACTGTAAATACTGACTGAAACTCCTTGTTCAATTCTTTGCAGATCTCTTCGTCCGTCTCAGTGGTGCTTCCATCCGCTCTCTTTAGCCTTAAAACCTGTTCTTTTACCTTCAGTTTTCCTCTGATAAAGCTGTGGAAAAGCTTGGGATTTTCTTTAGCCTTCCTGATGATGTCCCTCTCATAATCTCTCTCTGCCTCTCTCCTTTTACTTAGGTAGTCATTTCTTGCTCTTTTGTAGGTTTGCCAGGCATTTATGTTTTTTCTCCTCCTATACCTTTTCCAGCATTTGTCTCTCCACTCCTTAGCTCTTTTACACCCATTATCGAACCATTTCTCTCTGGCATGAATTACACCTACTTTGGTGACAGGTATGCAGCAATCTACTATCTTCCCATATTTCTCACAAAAGATGTCATACATTTCTTGTACAGATTTGTTGTAAAATAAGGTTCTCCAGTCAATAACTGCAAAAAGCTCATTCAATTTGATGTAATCTCCTTTCGGATAGTTCCTCCTCATCTCCTCAGTGCCTCTACTCTCAGGAAGAATGTCTTCAATGATATACTCCATCAACAACACACAGTGGTCACTCTTTCCAATTGGTGGTTCATACTCAATATTTTCAATATCCAACACATTATCTGTGAACACTAGATCAAGTAGTGATGGCTCATCCCCACCTAAGTGTGTGTGTGTGTGTGTGTGTGTGTGTGTGTGGGGCATGTGTGTGTGTATGTATATATATAATTACTATTATTATGTTTCTTTTGTTAATGCAATTTAGCAAAGTATGGACTTTAATTCCTTTTGCGGCCTGTTTGTGGCGATTACTGAGTAACCCCGGCGGGCATTTAAGATTGTTATCTATTAATCCCAAATTTAAGTCTCCTGGGGGCGGCTCTTTTGTCTCCTTCTTTTCAAGTTTTCTTCTGTTTTGCTAGTTGTATCTCTTGCCATTGTACTTTGAGAAGGTGACCAGCTTAGGTCACGAAATTAATAAGTACATTATATATATATATATATTTTCGTTGTTTTATTTAATGGGCTTTTCCTTCCATGTATGTGTATATGTGCTTCCAGTAGCTCTAGTCTTGACCTTACTTAGTACTATGGAGAGTGGTGGTGTTCTTTGTGTTGGTGGTGTTAGTGGTAGTTGTGTTGGTGGTGGTGTCGTTGTTGGTGCTGTTTTTGGGTGTGCTGGGGATTTGTCTGCGTGTGACGCAAGCAAGCTCATTTTTTAATTTAAGAAATGAGTTGGCCGCAGTCAGGCAGGGGTCAGATCCTTAGCAGAGCAGAAGAGGGATCTGAGAGGTAAGGTAGAGGTGTTAAGCAGGAAGGGAAAATTGAATAGTGAAGACGATTTGAAAGTTGTGAATAAGGGTTTAACTAAGATGGTTCTTAAGAAAAATGATACTTTTCAGCTACAATTTGCTAAATCTTTTAGTTCACTTAGAGATGAATGTGACTGTGGCGGCAGTAATTCTTCAGGACCCATAGAGTCAGATAGGTGTACTAGCGACCGTAGAAATGGAGGTGGGAAAAACTCTCAGGTCAGGAGCCTAGGTAAGTCTCCCAAGGCCGGAGTAACCCATCCTGGTAATTGTAGGGGGTTCACTGTTCAGATATGTAGACAGGAAAGTCAGGCATAAAGTTAGAGGAAAATATTTTTTCCCTGCAGCAGGTATGAAGAAGGTGGGTGAGTCAATAAATAGCTGGATTGAGGATAAAGATGTGGTTTGTTTGATAGCTGGTGGAAATAACGTGCAGGATGGTAGAAGTGAGGAGCTGATTAGGTTGTATAGACAAGCCCTGGATATGATCAGGGAAAGGGGTGCAGTTCCGGTGATGCGTGGTATTTTGCCTAGGCTGGGCCAAAGTTCAGAGTGGTAGTCTCGAGCTATAGGAGTTAATGCTAGGATGGAAGTCTTCTGTCGGGAGAATAATATAGGTTTTATAGACGGGTGGGATCACTTCACTAGTCGTAAGCATATGTATGCAAGAGATGGAGTGCATCTTTCTAATTCAGCTGTCTCGGTATTGGCTGGTATGATAGACAGAGCAGGGGGGTTTTGTTAGATACAAATAATGAAATAAATAATACTTGTGCAGAGAAATTAGTCAGTAAGGGTTCAGTAAATAGTGGGTCAAATGACTGGGAGTTTAAGGATAATAACCATTTGTTCCATAGAACAAATATTAACAAAAAGAATAGCCACAAGAAGGGTAAACCTAGAGAAAGTTTAAAAGTATATTATACAAATAGCCGTAGTTTAGGTAACTAGATAGAAGAACTGAGAGCCATAGCATGTAGTGAGAGACCGGATATAATATGCATTAGTGAAAGTTGGATTAATTTAGAGAGCAAACACCTTAAAGCTGAGTACATAATTACAGGATACAAACTTTATAATGCGGATCGCAGTGCAGAGAGAAGAGGGGGAGGGGTAATTATGTATATTAAAGATAGCCTCAGAAGCTGCATTAAATATGGAATTAAGACAAATCTAAATTCAGAAACCTTATGGGTTGAAATTAAAAATAATAGAGAAAGTCTAGTTGTAGGAGTAGTCTACAGACCACCTGATCTAGATAATATAAATTCGCAAATTATATACAATGAAATTTCTAATGTGACCAGGTCAAATAGAGTTTGCATTGTAGGCAATTTTAATTTTAGAAATATTAACTGGGAAACCATAACAGGTGATAGTAGCTTTAAGGAGTTTTTGGAAGTAGTAGAAGACAATTTCCTTTCTCAGCATGTACTTGAAGCAACACGGGGGGTGAATATACTGGATTTAGTTCTTAGTAATAGAGAGAATATGGTTACAAATTTAGAAGTGTTTGGTTATCCAACAGTGACCATGATTCCATTAGATTTAACATAATTTTCAAGGAAACTATAAATGAAAAAAAGAATATTGTTCCAAACTTTAGAGCAGGAGATTTTGAGGGCTTAAAAACTAAATTATCTAATGAGGTATGGGAAGGGATTTCTAGGGTACAGATGTGTGTAGTTAATCCAGCAGGTCAGGTCCCAGGTAGCATATTATCTCGAGAATTGAGAACCACAGGCCAAGGATTATCACAAGATAAGATCAATACAGCAAATTCTCTCACAGGAAAGAATAGCAGTCCGTCAGTTAATATAAATTTGGATGAGGAATATAACAAATTGGTCATGACTCTTAAGAATAGTAAGAAAGATAATAATCCCATGAAACATTTCAGATCAAGAAAAAATGACTCTAAATGGATGAACAATAGAATAAAGAATCTTATAGGTATTAAAAGAGGAATATACAGGAAATTAAAAAGAGGTGAAGAGCCGGTGAGGCAGCAATATATACAGTTAAACAGGGAAGTTAAAAAGATAGAGAGTCGAAAAGAAAATACGAAGTTAGAATAGCAGGAGAAGCTAAAGCAAATCCTAAAGGGTTTTATCAACATTATCAAACAAAATTTAAGGAAAAAGTCGGATCAATTGAAGTAGCCAATGGCCATGTCACAGATGATAATAAAGTGAGGTCTACATGTTTAAATGATTATTTCTTATCTGTATTTACCAATGAAAACTTTGAATATATTCCGGAAGTAGAATCCATTTACAGAGACAGTCCCGATAATATACTTAGTTCAATAAATATTACGAGAGAGGAGGTAATAAAAGAAATAGATAAATTAAAAGCTCATAAATCTCCGGGACCTGATGGAATATATGCTAGAATATTAAAGGAATGCAAGGAAGAGCTTAGTTGTCCACTAACTGCATTATTCAATAATTCAATAAAATTAGCATCGGTACCATTGGAGAGGAAATTGGCAGATGTGGTACCAATATTTAAAAAAAGGAGAAAGAGTTAAAAAGAATAATTATAGGCCTGTAAGTTTAACGTCCACAGTGGGTAAGATTCTAGAATCCATCATTGCAAATAAAATAAGGGCACATCTAGAATTACACAGACTGATAAAACTTTCACAACACGGGTTTATAAAGGGTTTTTCCTGACTTACACACTTACTGTCTTTTTATTCAGAAGTTTACGATGCAGTAGATTGTGGCAATGAATATGATACAATATATCTAGATTTTAGCAAAGCTTTTGATAGAGTTCCTCACAAAAGATTACTTAAAAAGCTAAAAGCTCTGTTCTCAGATGGATCAAAGAATGGGTAATAGACAGAAAACAGAGGGTTTGCATAAATGGAGAGAAATCGGAGTGGGGCTCGGTTACTAGCGGGGTACCACAAGGCTCGGTACTTGGTCCCCTATTATTCATCGTATATCTAAATGATCTGGATTCGGATATCAGTAGCAACCTAAGTAAATTCGCAGATGACACTAAAATAGGTAGAATTATAAATGGGAAAGAAGACATTCATGCTTTACAGGAAGATCTAAAT
Organism: Halocaridina rubra; assembly: GCA_037179515.1. Taxonomy (NCBI): domain Eukaryota; kingdom Metazoa; phylum Arthropoda; class Malacostraca; order Decapoda; family Atyidae; genus Halocaridina; species Halocaridina rubra. Next base: position 60,534 of record JAXCGZ010007866.1, on the reverse strand, counting down.
AAATTTTCTGAATGGTCGGAGAAATTGCATATGGAATTTAATGTTGAAAAATGTAAAGTAGTTAAAATGCGTACTATAAAAGACTATTAGAGTTGTAAATTAAATAACCATGAAATCATGAGTTCTCAGTGTGAAAGGGATTTGGGAGTTCTTGTGGGTAGTAATCTTAAGCCAAGAGAGCAATGCACAGCAGTCAGAAATAAAGCAAACAGAATTTTAGGATTTATCTCAAGAAGTGTTGGCAATAGGATGGAAAAAGTTGCTTTGCAGCTCTATCTTGTATTGGTTAGGCCCCATTTAGGTTATGCTGTGCAATTCTGGTCACCCTATTATAGGACGGAAATTGAATCCTTGGAAGGAGTGGAGCGAAGAATGACCAAGATAATACACAATATCAGAAATCTACCATATGAAGACAGATTAAAAAATCTTAATCTACATTCTCTTGAGAGGCGCAGAGTTAGGGGGGATATGACTGAAATGCATAAATGGTTTAAAGGGATTAACCAGGGTGATATTAATAAAGTTTTAAAG
>JAXCGZ010007866.1:52500-55000 GCA_037179515.1 Halocaridina rubra | reverse complement strand
CATGTTTTCACATATGTAATGTGCTTATTTGATAATATATATATATATATATATATATATATATATATATATATATATATATATATATATATATATATATATATATATATATATATATATATATATATATATATATATATATATATATATATATATATATATTATTCTTTTTACTTCCAGGTTGCTCTTCTAATTGGTGGTGGTCGAATGACATGTACTGGTACAGTTATTCTGATTACATCATTTCTAAAGGAGGGGTAGGCCTTAATGCAACCCTCTCCAATGGTGCCTGCTCAGGATAAATATGTGTTGGGCGCAATGATATGGAAATATATTAATACAGATATAGAAGAATGTAAGTATGGAATTCTAAAATGTATGTGGAGCCTAGAATTAGTCTCTATATAGCTGACAATTGATATCATATGTCTAATATAGGCTTAAGCATAAACATATCTTATAATATGAAAACAATCTAATATTAATAAATCACTAGTTGCTTAGATAAGGATACCAGAGATATGTTTTGACCTTTACGCTGCTTTTATGATATATATATATATATATATATATATATATATATATATATATATATATATATATATATATATATATATATATATATATATATATATATATATATATATATATATATATATATATATATATATATATATATATATATATATATATATATATATATATATATATATATATATATATATATATATATATATATATATATATATATATATATATATATATATATATATATATATATATATATATATATATATATATATATATATATATATATATATATATATATATATATATATATATATATATATATATATATATATATATATATATATATATATATATATATATATATATATATATATATATATATATATATATATATATATATATATATATATATATATATATATATATATATATATATATATATATATATATATATATATATATATATATATATATATATATATATATATATATATATATATATATATATATATATATATATATATATATATATATATATATATATATATATATATATATATATATATATATATATATATATATATATATATATATATATATATATATATATATATATATATATATATATATATATATATATATATATATATATATATATATATATATATATATATATATATATATATATATATATATATATATATATATATATATATATATATATATATATATATATATATATATATATATATATATATATATATATATATATATATATATATATATATATATATATATATATATATATATATATATATATATATATATATATATATATATATATATATATATATATATATATATATATATATATATATATATATATATATATATATATATATATATATATATATATATATATATATATATATATATATATATATATATATATATATATATATATATATATATATATATATATATATATATATATATATATATATATATATATATATATATATATATATATATATATATATATATATATATATATATATATATATATATATATATATATATATATATATATATATATATATATATATATATATATATATATATATATATATATATATATATATATATATATATATATATATATATATATATATATATATATATATATATATATATATATATATATATATATATATATATATATATATATATATATATATATATATATATATATATATATATATATATATATATATATATATATATATATATATATATATATATATATATATATATATATATATATATATATATATATATATATATATATATATATATATATATATATATATATATATATATATATATATATATATATATATATATATATATATATATATATATATATATATATATATATATATATATATATATATATATATATATATATATATATATATATATATATATATATATATATATATATATATATATATATATATATATATATATATATATATATATATATATATATATATATATATATATATATATATATATATATATATATATATATATATATATATATATATATATATATATATATATATATATATATATATATATATATATATATATATATATATATATATATATATATATATATATATATATATATATATATATATATATATATATATATATATATATATATATATATATATATATATATATATATATATATATATATATATATATATATATATATATATATATATATATATATATATATATATATATATATATATATATATATATATATATATATATATATATATATATATATATATATATATATATATATATATATATATATATATATATATATATATATATATATATATATATATATATATATATATATATATATATATATATATATATATATATA
>JAXCGZ010007866.1:37500-47500 GCA_037179515.1 Halocaridina rubra | reverse complement strand
AATAATAATAATAATAATAAAAAAATAATAATAATAATAATAATAATAATAATAATAATAATAATAATAATAATAAAAATAATATTAATAATAATAATAATAATAATAATAATAATAATAATAATAATAATAATGATAATAATAATAATAATAATAATAAAAATAATAATAATAATAACAATAATAATAATAAGAAGAATAATGATAATAATAATAACAATAATAATAATAATAATAATAATATTGATGGTGATGATTTCGGAAAGTCCCAGCAGGGTCATACATTTCTTGATTTCAAATTGTAAGTGCCTTAAATGAGGGCATAGATGGAAGTTGTATCTTGTCAGTTACTTTCCTGGTTTGTGTTGATTTATTTGGTTACTCAGATCGTTTTCTTGTTCACAGTGGACTTCAAAGCTAGTTTTTTGTATTTTTTTCATTTTCTGAACCAGTTTCCATGGTGAGTAGTTAATTTTCTGTCCATTGTTTTATTTTTTCAATCTATACACTATTTGGGCCAATGAGTGTCATGGCACCGAAGGGTAAATTTTATAGTCAGATGCTGAATCATATGATGGGAAATATGTTTTTGCATGGCTAAAGATGCCAGAGTTAGAGAGAAAATTTACGAATATTAAAGATTTGGCCAGCATACTGCCATTGTTTCTGAATGGGATGCATTAGCACTGCATCTGGAGATAGGTGAAGGGGATCAATCAGATGATGATGTGATCAAGAGTAGATTGAAAGAAGCTCTTGCACAGGTATGTATGATGTGTTTGAAAGGCTTAATATGTTGCGGTGGTTATGGGAACATGTAGACGTATTTACTATTAAAATAAGGAGGTTAACTGGGTGGACTGGAGAAAGCTTTGAGAGAGGACTGAATTCCCTGGCCTAATATCAATGGAATCACAACAGAACAAAGATACTGAGTCAGTGGGTATAGACGATTTATTAGCTAAAGTCGTGACAACAAGTGGAGGTAAAGAGGTGGTGGAGGTTTTGGTAGGAGGAAGAGAGGCCAAAGCATTATTGGATTCCGGCTGTTCAACCACAGTGATGGCAGCCCAATTAGCTGGAAAATGTTATGCGAGAGAGGAAAGGAGTTTGGCTACTGCTTATGGAAGAGAAAGAGGGCATGAGGGTACCCGAGAAGTGGAGGGCATCCAATTGCGATTTTTGGGCTCTCAATCATAATATAGTTATTGATGACACTAGGGTAGTATTAGGATGGATGTGATCAGTCCGTTTGGTGAAGTGACATATATGAAAGGAAGAGTTAAGTTTGGGAAGGGTGAAGTCTGCTCAAGTGATGAGAGGGAGGAGGCTCAATGCACGATGGTAGGGGCAAAAGATACAGGAATTGGCAAGACAACTGAGGCTGTTGAAACAATATTTGCCTGAGTGGAAGAGAAATACCTTGGTAAGTGGAACTATGTAATGAAGCACCCTCTTTCACTTTGCCTGGTCAAAGAGGAAGTTGAGTTATGTAAGGATATGGTAAAGAAAGTTATTAAGAAAGGGGCTGCATCATTCAAATGTGAGGACAAGAGTTTTGTGGTGGTATTTGATGGGATGAAGTGGTGTTTGAAAGGGGAGTTGCCAGTATTGAAAACTGTATTGGTTGTTATGAACATAGTGCACAAGAGAAAGTGAAAAAAAGATTTCTACTAAAAAATGCAGCAGCGGATTGATAGGGGTATCTTAATACCTTGGGGGGAGTAGGTTGAGGGTGGAGTGCTGCCCTTAATGGTAGAAGTTCAGCAGACGAAAGATAGGGTTCAACCTGTGTTGGATTTCCATGAACTTAATGTATACATGAGGTGTCATATTGGTGATGATCACTGATGTATGTAGTGAAATACCAAGGGAATGGTAATAGATAAGTGGGGCCTCAACTATTGTGAATTTATAGTCAGCCTATCTTCAATTTCATATAACAGAAAAGTTATAGATTACCAGCTAGTGAGATGTAGAGGGAGAACCTATTGCTTAACAGTGTTTGGAATTGGGTTGTGTTCTGCCACCCAAATTTATAACCATGATCTTCAAGACTGTCTTGAGGAGAAAGAAAATGTTGGAGGAGGCCACGAATTCTTGAATTGATGATATATTGGTGGATAAAAGAGAGATAACATCATCTGAAGTAGTAGAGCATTTGTCCAGTTTGAGCTGGTGACTAAGTATCCAAAGCCAATGCATGAAGGGACAGTGTTGGGCCTGAAGTTGTTGAGAGATGGAAAGGGTGAGCTTATTTAGAGAAAAGGAACCAAAGGAGAAAATGACTTGGAGATAGCTTTTCTCGGTGTGTGTGTAAAGTTAGTGGGCCACTATCCAGCTGTGGGATGGCTTTGGGAGGCTTGTAGTTACGCAAAGAGACAAGCAGAAAGTATAAGATAGAAGGATGAAGTCGGAGGGGATACAGTGATGATGGCTCGGGATGTTGTGGAGACAGTAAAAAATGAAGCTCCAAAATCCGACTAGTATAGTGGCGGGCATGATGTTAGAAATGGCTGGCTTCATGGCTAAGGACAGAGCATGGCTGAGGAAGAAAGATGATCACAAACACATCAGTGCCTCAGAGCTCGATGCTGTATTGGAAGGAGTTAATTTAGTTTTAAAGTGATACTAGTGAGAGGTTGCAATTAGAATGATTCAGCTACGGTGTTGAGCTGGGCCAACTCCGTTTTGGCTGCTGAGAACAGAATCCATGCAAAGGGAGTTACAGAGATAGTTGCAAAGCACTGTCTTGAGAAGTTGAAGAAATTGATCAATGATTTTGGATTACAGGTGAGTTTAGTCTTTGAGCCATCAGGAAAGTACAAGGCAGTTGTCATAACCAGAGTGAGGAAGACTTGGCCTATGATACCCCTCAAAGAAGGAAAGAAGAAAAGGCTGAAATATGTTGTATGGGATCTCCAAGTGTGAGGGAGTTGCATCAAATGCACCACGTAGGGACTGATAATACACTGTTTGTAGCCAGAAAGATCGATCCTACATTGACGTGGGATGAAGTTTGGCAAGTGGTAAAGAGTTGCATGCAGAGGTCAATTAATCCTTCACCGAGATCACACAAGATGGGTATAAGTTAGAGTAGAGAATGATTGGAAAAGAATGGTAATTGATATGCTCATTATCAGCAAGGGAGATATTTATGTACAGTAAATTATGGTCGTGGTCGATTTTTAATTGAGAGAGAGTTGTAGACAGAGACTGAGGAGTTGATTGTTACCATGTTGAATGAGGTCTTTCTAGAGAGGGGCCAAGTTGATGAGGTATCGATGGATAATAGCACTTTTTTCTGGTCAATGGTTGTGAAGGACGTGTTGGATACATGGAGTATAAGTTCCTTCTTCACTGCACCTTATCGACCTAGAAGAATTGGGATTAAAGAGGACACCATCGGACCAATAAGTAATGGCAGAAAGGGCTCTAGCAATACCTGCAGAAACAGTATTTTGGTATAATATTTCACGTAGGTCAGGACAATAAAAGAAAACAGTGCCTCAAAAAGCATTATTTCAGAATGAGTGGTGACATCTAAGTGTAATGCCAAAGTCTGCTTATGAGCGGGGAGAAGGAGTTATGTCTATACAAATGGGAGACGAATTTCTGGTGAAGCTCCCTGATGGGAAGTGTACATCTCAGTAGAATAGAAGGATTCTGATGGACGTGCATTCCCAGAATATCATATCAGTCAATGGAGAGCCGCGACACAATTTGGAGCTGCAGATGGTTTGTGGGTAGTGAAGAAAGTGACATGGAAGAGGACGGTGAGGTACCACTATGACGATCACAGCGAGAGGGACGGTCACCAGGGTGGATGAGAATTTATTAGATACTAGTTATTGATTATTATTAGATATTGCTTATTGCTTGTTTTTTTTTCTTTAATGATCTTGTTTGGTGTTGTATCATCGAGTTTTGAGCAGTGTCATATATTCACTATGTTTATAAAAAATTGTGACCATGAGCAGTGGGGGTTGACAAAGTAATTGGAATGGGGGCAGTAGTGATAAGAGGGTCGTGCATCAAGGCGTTGATAGGAGAGAGAGGCAGACACAGAGGACATATGTGGAAGCCGTGTTGATTCTTGCCAATTACTTTCCCGGTTGTTGTTTGTTTATTTGATTACTTAGGTCAGTTTTCTTGTTTATAGAGGACTCCATGAATGAGTGCTCAGTATCTTCTATTTTCTAGACTAGTATCCAAGGTGAGTAGTGAATTTTCTGTCATTTGCTTCTGTTTATCCACAATAAGTTTGGATACTCCAGCTCTTTCCTATTTTTATTCTAATTTATATAGTTATTTCAGTATTTACTTATTAATGTGGTGCCATTTGGCATTATGTGGATAAGTCAGTTAATTATTCATAAGTAAATTTCGTTAATCTTTCATTGTTGCTGCGAGAAAGAAGAGATCAATGCTCCTTGTTGTATGTGCAAAAGCACCTATTCTTAAGTATTTTTATAAATTTTGAGCTTCTATTCCTTATCTCAAGCATACCGCACTATAACCACACTAAAACTGAAATGAAAGTAGGTGATCTGATTTATCAGGAGCAGCTCACTTGCAGCGTATCTTATTGCAGTGCCAATCATAAAAAGAAATGTCAATTTTAGTTGTCACTTTTTCAGGTTGTGAGATAGATGGCTACTCTTATCTGCCTGGTGAGAGAAGATATAAAGACGACTGTTACGAATATGTATGTCAAAATGGCACATTAGAAAAAACTAACAAAACTCATCCTGAATGTGAGTGTTTGTCTTTTCTTTGGTGTTATTAAAAGTTTGGATGTGAAAATGTTTTACAGATGCAACTGACTTAGATATAAAAATACCGAGATTATTAGAGGAGTCTGGTAAGCTACGTAATTGGTGGGAACTATATGGTAATTTGTAAAATAATAAGACAATTTGATACAGCGCAGATAAATAGTTGTTGCTTAGTTAGAACTGAGTAGAACGTGCGTGCTATTCTGTTTACACACAAATTTAGCAGTTATCCAATAGTTCTCAGTAAAAATACAATTATTACCAAACAAACTTAAGAGAATATCTATCACCTAATTTTCAAATGTTATGATATTTGCGAATTTCAACATATTTTTCTCATGTAAAACATTTTACTTAGCATATCTGCAATATATGTCATTTCTGAGAGCTTGAAATATTATGGTGAGCTATTTTCAATTTCACATCATATCTAGTTTGTATATAGAGGTGGTAAAAAGATACTTTAGTTGAAATATATAACCAATGTAATATATCTTTGGTATGACTGTTTACATACTTTAAATGGAGGGTAAGTACACACACCATCCATCTGTGGATATTATTTGAGCAACGTGACTAGATATCGTTGTGTTTTCAACTATAATAGGGAATACTGTTAATCAAGTTACTAAGATATATGTATATGATGTACAGAAGTGTACATCATGTCTCTATCCCACATTGAAAATAAAATTACTCTAGAGTATTTTCTCTAAGCATAATTTTATTTTTAACTCCAGGTTGTATGCGTTACACTGACTATTCATATATGGGGAATAATGAATATGACCAGAAGTACAAGCAGCGCTTTCTTTGGTGGTATCATGACCGTGAATATTATGGTTATCATTATGATTATATAGATAAATTGAATAACAACACTTGGCAGGCCACCCTTAATGATGAACTGTATAACTCAAGTTGTGAGCTATCAACCTGTGTTTCTCGCAATACTTGGGAGCCCACTGGCCATATCCACGCTTCATGTAAGCTTCTAAGGCAAAAGTATAGAGACAATTCAAGTCTTCTATGTACCTGTTCATTTAGTTAAAAAACATTTTATTCTACTGAAATACATAAAACATAAGTTATATTGCATTTTTCAATATCTGAAATGGTTCTTGTGGGCTTAGATATATGTATATTACAAAAGTGATTCTGTTTTCAAACCATAACAGGTTGTGAGTATAACGGAACACGGTATGCTCATGGAAAACCTTCTTATAAAGATGACTGCGTTGGCTATGTCTGTAATGGAGGAGAGTGGATAAAGACAAACTACACGGATCCAACATGTAAGAATTGGCTCAATGCATTATGCTTAAATATACTTTAATGTAATTAAGCTTCTATTAAGGAACCTAACAAGATTGACAAAGTCAAAAGAAAGGAATCCATATTCTAAACTTTTAATCACATATATTCCATTTCATGTAGAACAAACATATCCTAACATATTTCAGGAATCATCCATAGCCAGGTTCAAGAAGTGCCTTCTCCTTATCTACTAAACAGGGACTTGGAGCATGTCAATATGTGATCTTAGCACATGTCAATATATCAATTTGCACCATTCTAACCCTTATCTGTCTTCCAAAATTTCGACAGTCTTGGTGCATTAGCATTATATAAGACATATATCTGTCTCTAGCATTTAGTCAAGTATCTGCATACCAGGGCACCTCATTATACATTTACTGAATGTCTAGCACTGACTATCTCATAATCTATCCCACATTTCCCCTTCACAGTTTTTTTTTCACTCTTCAAGCTTTACATATGTCTCAACCACTGAAGAATGTTCTGTTAGATTTTCTCCACGAGTCTTTTCACACATTTTATTGGCTCCTACTTTTATGGAAAATCTATCTTGTCCAGTATTCTTCATTTTCACCTGTATTTACATGTCTAATCTCAGATGTATAACTTTGCTAGATCTGGTGTTCATTCAAATGACAAAGTCGTGGTATGCCAAGAAACAGATCTTTGTATACTCTCCTTAGTTCCTCAACCAGTTTTGTTCTCCACATGCACTCTCTGTGTCTCTTGATTACCTTAGTCCTTTAACTGTCAAGTTCCACATGGGTGCTATTATGCAGTATGAATTATATGTTATCTGATACACGGTCTATGCTGAGCTTTATTACCTTGCTCTTTACAGCAGAAAATGTTTTAGAAATAAAAAAATAAATAAATGTCAATCAAATTTATATTCCATGTATTATGGCATTATAAATATAAAAAAAAAACTTTTGCTGATGCTTTTTTGTTACAATATTATAAGGTTGCAAAAATGAGGAGGGGTTGATTTTCGATAACAAGTACTATGAATACTGGTGGGCAGACTACAATTTCAGAGTCTTTTACGATGAAGGGCAACCTGACAAAGAGTGGGCAAGAATAAACACAACCAAAAGTGACTCTGACTGTCAAGAATACGTCTGCACTGCACGAAATACTTGGGTCCCGACGGGAAATGTATGGGAAAATTGTGAGTAAAATATCTCAAAGGGATACTACATTTCATTCTGACCTACAATCATCAATTATATTTTGACATTAATATGTCACTCAAACAAGAAGGCTTATTTTTAAGAACCCGGCAGAATGTCTTTATTTTTTATTTTTTTTTATTATTTTTATTTTTTAAGGGAAAGGTGATGTTGAGTATCTAGCCAATACCAAAATATCATTTTTAATTTGGAATGGTTGCTTTAACTTTTAATACATAAAATGAAGTTTCTTTTAGTTTCTTGTTTTTAGTGAATTATTCACTGCATATTTGGAAATTTAAGCTTGTCTACGTATATGTGTGCAAGGAAGATCTATTCCTGATAGGCTGATATGCTGCAATTGCATTCATGAATAAATCTTTTTAGCATGATGTAAGTAATAATTTCTAAAAATGAACTTTTCTTTTTTCTCAGGTACTGAACCTGCTGGTAAGTCAGACAGCCTTGATCCAGTGTAATTTTGCACCTATTCGTGGCGTAAAACTTTCTTTCTAAAGTAGCATTGATCGCAGTTCAGGGTGATGTTACATTAAAACTCTTCTTAGCAAAGATGCTAAGCGATATTATGACACTCATTCCTATGATTTAAAAGTGTTTTTGAGTATTAGGGAAGTAAAAACAAGAATGACAATGTGTCAATTTGTTTCAATAAATGTCATGCCAACCAAGATACTATTCACCAAGAATATGCAACTGGTAATAATCCAAAATGGCCATAATTCTCTAAGAATGGGCCAATGGATTTGACACAAAGTATATTCCATTCCATGATAGATTTTCCATGCTATTATTCGTGGATAGTTAGCAGTTTCGCCAATTGTGCATTTAAGCAATACAAGAATATTAATTCTGATGGTTTTTCTTCAATTTTTCAGGTTGTGAATTCAATGGGGTGCTGTATAATCATACTGAGAGACTACCTGGATGCTTCAAAGTATACTGTATTGATGGAAATTGGCTGCAGAGTGGTTATATTGATCCCGAGTGTAAGTTTGTGATATTAATTTCCATAACATTCTTTTTCACTTTTTGCTATCTATCTACAAGTGTGCTATCACTATTTTTCAGTACAAGCTCAACAGCAAGGGGAGGTCATGGCCAAACTCCTAATTCTCTTCACCAACAAATTATTCGTCAAATGATATGTTTTTCATCTTATGACTACAGCATTTCTTTTTCACATTCTTTTAAATGTTATCAGTAATATTACTAGAACCTTGAATACGTTCATTTTCTACATTTTTTCTTCTTATCCAAATAATTTTTGTGTGCCTCAAAACACCATATCATCAAATTATTTTCATCGACTTCCTTCTCTGCTATCTCAGACCTCTTGTATTAAGTTGTAATACTTTTTCTGTCAACTACTTGCAACAGTTTCATGCTAGAGTTTCTACAGCAGATGTCAGAGTCATATAAAGACGTAAGAAACTCCTGTATAGCTGGAACAGTTGTTCAAAAGATAAAAGAACAGCATTACAGGGGTTCTCAACATTTTCAGAAATAGGTCTCCTAAATTAAAGAGGAATAGTTTTGAATTGGAAATTTTGGAGGTCACGAAGATTTGGGACCTGGAATTTTTTAAGTCCTAATTCTTCAGTTGGGGTAAAATTAAGTCCTGTAATATTCAGTTGACTGCTGTTGCTAACATAAACTAACCGCTAGTGAAAGTCAAGTCCCAATTCTTCATGAGTTATTAGTTTTTTATCCTTATCTGCACTTCATCAAAGGCTATGGATAATTAGACAATGGTTGCATGATTTTGAAGTATCTCTATAATAGATACCAAGAGAAACTGCTTATTTCTTTTCAAAAAATGTATTTGGACTATTTACCGATGTCTGATATCCCTATAAAGTGCCGTCTAATTCCAAATTGAACAAAATTTAATGGTATCATTGCATTAAAAAAAAATTTAAGATATGGGTAGAAAACTACTGAAAGTCCAAACGAGAGAGATCAGTAGCTTCTATTACACCAGAAATGTAATGGGCAAGCAATACAGATATACTCCTATTCAATCTAGTTATAATATAAGGCAGGGTACTTCATTCTCCCAGTGACAGTAAGTTACATAGAAGAAAGTGTAAAGGTATCAAGATCAAACACTGCTGAGCTCAGAGTAATGTGAAGTTGGGACCTTTCCATGACCTACAACAAAATGGGAACAAGAAAATGAAGATCCTTGATTAATTGGTGATAAAAGGAGAGCTTTCTATGTTAATGACAAGTTATATATAAGACAATTTTTCTTGTCGTGGCAGGGATATGATATGATATCTAAATAATTTTGATGATATGCTCAAGATAAAGCAAGAAAATTTTGCTAATCCAGAGTAACGGCATTCACTCTATTTGCTTAAAATTAACAGCAGAATCCCAGATCAGTTATAATGCTGGAAAACCAAGCACTGATAGCTAAAACAAGAAGTTTGGTTGGTTATAACTATATTTGAGATATCCAGTAGAAAGTCTGAATCCCTAACCTGATCTTTACTAACTGGCATGGGAAATCTAACAAAGCAGTAATAAACACTTGAAAAAGAACCCTCCATAATAAAACATCAAACTTATTTTCATGAAACTGAGGACCATACCCTGGTAATGATAGCAGGAAGGCCACAGCTAAAAAAAAGAAAAAAAGAATACATATATATATATATATATATATATATATATATATATATATATATATATATATATATATAT
>JAXCGZ010007866.1:12500-22500 GCA_037179515.1 Halocaridina rubra | reverse complement strand
GTCTACCTGATGATATTATTTTTTAGTGAAATATAGATAAGAATTCTGTTCGGCCTGCAATATTATAATATTTCACCATCAATGTGTAGTTTTTAGGGAGAATCTTTCATTTCATTTGAAGTAGCAAAACAAATTACCAGTTTTACACATGATATTTTATTGCAATAATTTTGTGGAACATATTTAAGGTGTCTGTTTGGCCTGCTGCATTGCAAATATTTCACAATTCTGGTGTAGTTCTGAAACACCAAAAATATACATAAAATACATTATCCTTTTTTTTTTATCACAGAAGCTTACCTTCCACATAGGAATATTTCGCATTTATGGTGTAGCACTGAAGCACCAAGCTTATAGATAGAATACATAATCCCTTTTTTATCACTAAAGCTACATAGGAATATTTCACATTTATGGTGTAGCACTAAAGCAATAAGAAAATAGATAAAATACATTATATTTTTTTTTCTGTCACTGAAACTTACCTGCCACATAGCAATATTTCACAATCTGATATAGCACTGAAGCACCAAGAATACAAATTATTGTATTGTCACTAAAGCTTTCCATGTTTTATGGTTGGACTGACTCAGAGCTCGGTCTTTACAGAGTCCAGTATTTAATTTTCTGCTTCAAAATGGCTCTAAAAATAAATTTGAATAAATAAATTGGGATGAAAATAATTATAGTATTCATTTATTTACCCACTTCATGCTCATAGCGTCTTCTCATTATATATATATATATATATATATATATATATATGTATATATATATATATATATATATATATATATATATATATATATATATATATAATGCTGGGAAGAAATCTCTTTGCAAAAACCTACGAGAGTTCTTGTTTTTGCGTTTCCCTTGATATTCCTTGAGTCAAGAAAACCAAAGAAATATTTCTTAGATTTCAATCAAAGACATCAAGGGTTTATTACCATCGAAAAATTCTCTTTGCAATATGATTCAAAAAGATCGGATGAATAAAGTATCAGAAAACTTTCGACATGGGTTATATAAATTTCCCTTTTGGTTTACGGCTATGATGCTCGACTAGTGAGTTGATAGACCCGCGATCGAACCCATCTTGGGGTGATAGAAATAGCATCCAACCTTAATTCCTCAGCCACATTTTCTCAAGCATTAGTTGTTGGATTGATCCCACTGACGAGTTGAAAAGCCTACCAGGGAATGGAATATATATATTCATTTATAAGTCTTCTTCTTCTTCTTCTTCTTCTTCTTATTGTTATTATTATTATTATTGTTATTATTATTATTATTATTATTATTATTATTATTATTATTATTATTATTATTATTATTATTATTCATTATTATTATTATTATTATTAATATTATTATTATTATTATTATTATTATTATTATTATTATTATTATCAATATTATAATTATTATTATTATTCTTATTCTTATTATTATTATTATTCTTATTATTATTATTTTTATTATTATTATTATTATTATTATTATTATTTTTATTATTATTATTATTATTATTATTATTATTATTATTATTATTATTATTATTATTATTATTATTACTATTACTATTATTAATATTATAATTATTAATTATATTATTATTATTACTATTATTATTGTTATTATTATTATTATTATTATTATTATTATTATTTATTATTATTATTATTATTATTATTATTATTATTATTATTATTAATTATTATTATTATTATCATTATTATTATTATTATTATTATTATTATCATTATTATTATTATTATTATTATTATTATTATTATTATTATTATTATTATTATTATTATTATTATTATTCATTATTATTATTATTATTATTATTATTATTATTATTATTATTATTATTATTATTATTATTATTATTATTATTATTATTATTATTATTATTATTATTATTATTATTATTCATTATTAATATTATTATTATTATTATTATCATTATTATTATTATTATTATTATTATTATTATTATTATTATTATTATTATTATTATTATTATTATTATTATTATTATTATTATTATTATTATTATTATTATTATTATTATTATTATTATTATTATTATTATCATTATTATTATTATTATTATTATTATTATTATTATTATTATTATTATTATTATTATTATTATTATTATTATTATTATTATTATTATTATTATTATAATTATTATTATTGGAGGCGTTGGTGTAGAGGTAAATCATAGAGTGAAGGAAGCAAGTAACTGTCTATGTGGGCAGAAAAGTGTAATGAGAAATAGATATTTGAGAAAGAATGCAAAGAGAAGGATATATTAAGGGGTGATTGTGCAGACAGCATTGTTTGGAGCAGAGGCTTGGAATGCATAAGATGATGAAAGGTAGAAGCTGAAATGTTATGGAGATGAGGTTTTTGAGAGGTATGCTTGGTGTATCTAGAATAGATGGAATAAGAAATGAGGATGTCATGCACAGAACGGGTGTTAGAATGAAGCTGTCTGATTGGTTAGCTCAGAGAATGTTGAGATGGCTTTGACACATGGAAAGATTGAGCGATAAAAGAACTAGTGAAGAGAGTGTGGAGTGCAAAAGTGATAGGATTTAGGTCATAAGGAAGACTTAGAATGAGATGGATGGATGGTGTAAAAAGAACACTGAATGAACGTGGAATGTCAGTGGAACAGGGAAGAATGCATGCAAGAGATAGGAATGATAAGAGGAAGATTGCGCATATATGACGCGGCCCAATGAGATTTCTCGCACTTGCTAGCTCAGTGAACTGTGGTGGACGGGTGTGAGGGGAATTGCCATGTGATGAATCGGTGGGGGCAATCCATTTGCGGCTGTTGGACCTCATTGTAAAATATCATCGACTGCATACCTTGTGGGTGACCAAGCAGGGTGGAAAGGGGGGAGATGTGGAAACCCTTTATCCCCAAGGAGAAGAGAAGAGTGGTTGAGGTGTATATGAATTGTGGTGAATGCGCATTTTTTGGCTCGGCCACACCTCTTACAACGGAGAAAGAGGCCATGGCACCAGCCGCCCATTGAAAGACTATGACTGAAGGTATTAGGATGCAACTAGGACTGGTCCAGACAGTTCCAGGTTGCGTCTTCCTTCAGGACGGTTTTTTCCTCATGCCTACATCTACACTGAATATTCTGGGATATTCATTACACATCTCTTGCTATTCCATTAAATTTGACAAGTCACAGCATTCCCCATATCTGTCTCTTTATCTCTCATTTTTCCTCACATTTGTTATTATTTATGGAGGTTCCACAGCTAATGATCCCCAGTACCAAGTATAGAGGGGTGCAAAGAATCTCTGGGGATTGTGTTGACTCAGCTATTGGCTTGAGGGCGAACACGCCTGGTGGTAGTAATGGTTCTGCCCTTAACCTTGCACCTCCCAATATATCTGCTTCTTTGACTCTTCATTACTTTAACATTCATGGGCTGAACTCTAATCTTTTGTCTATGGAATAGCTCTTATGTACTTTCCTCCCTAGCCTCCTCCTCCTAGCTGAGACCCAGCTGTCATTACATGCTTCCAATGACTCAATTCAAATCTCTCACTATAATCTGTATAATCGTTTTTGTTCCAAAGGTGGGGTCTGTGCATACTGCAACACTAACACTCGTACTGCAAGGCTCATGGACCTTGAATCTCCTGACTTTGATGTTCTCTAGCTAAAAATCTATCTCTCCACTTCCACTATCTTCCTTTGCTTCTGCTACTGTTCTCCAGACTCCACCGAGTTTGTCTCTTTCTTTGAATATCTGTCCTCGTGGCATGAGTCCTTGATATCTTCTTACCCTCATGCCGAAGTTCTCTACATTTGAGACTGCAATGTACACCACAGTAATTGGCTTCATTCTTCTCACACTGATGTGGGAGGAAGTGAGGCCCTTGCTTTCTCTATTACTCACGGTCAGGAGCAAATTATCAAACATCCTACTCGTGTTCCTGATCGTCATGGACATGTAGCAAACACTCTTGACCTATTTTTTACCTCTAATCTTTCAAACAACTCTTATTCTATGCTTTCCCCTCTTGGTAAATCTGACCACTCTATGATCTCAGTCTCTTCCATTTTCGCTCTCCCTCCACCAGTCCCTCCTACACAGCATCGCCTTTGGCATTTTCAGCGTACCAAACAAGAAAATTTTCATAGCTTAATCTTTGACTTCCCATGTGATAAGTATGCTTTCGATCCCACAACCCTGATCAGGTATGTCTAAAAGTTGCTGAGATCCTGACTGCGGAAATGGAGGCGTACATCCCCTCTTCTACAAAAACTTGCTCTCCCCCTAAACCTTAGTTTGACCGTGCCTGCTCCATGACTATCCAGGCTAGGAATCGGGCACACCGATCTTACCAAGCCTCTCCTTCCGATTTAACTCTCTCTGCTTTTATTGTAGCTAGGAATTGCTGTACTGCTCAGATTCGAAGGTCTAAGGCTTCATATATAAGAAGGAAAGTTGATGACATTAACTCCTCTCCCACTGACAAATGCTTCTGGTTCTTAACCATAAACCTCTCCACAAACTTCTGTAACTCAAGCTTTCCCCCTCTCATTCATTCTGATGAATCCATAGCTTGCTCTCCCACTGATAAAGCCACTCTCCTTGGCTCTCATGTTTTCTGCCAACTCTTCTATAAATGATTCCAGCTCACATGTTCCTCAGTCTTTAGCCCTCTCTAATGTTATGTCCTCTCTTATCCTTTCTTCACGAAAAGTTCATAAGGTTCTTCGCTCGCTAAAGACAAATAAACCATCTGGTCCCGATGGTATCCCTATAAGTTTCCTTAAGGAGTTTGCAGATGATCTGGCTCCCGTGCTTTGCCGCCCTTTTTGCCTCATTCCTTCAACCAGTATATATCCTTCATCTTGGAAGCATGCTCTAGCTCAACCTGTTCCTAAGAAAGGTGACCGCTCTATTCTTTCAAACTATCGAACTATTGCCCTAACCTCCTCTATTGCTAGGGTTTTCGAAACTTTGCTCAATTCTCACTTCTTGAAACGCCTTGAATCTAACTCACATATTTCTGATCACCAGTACAGCTTCTGCAAGGCAAGATCCACTGGTGATCTCTTGTCATATCCTACTCATGTATGGTTATCTTCTCTGAGGAACTATAGGGAATCCTTTGCTTTCGCCCTTGATATCTCTAAGGCTTTTGACAGAGTCTGACACAAGGCTCATTGACCAAATGCCTAGCCTATGGCTTTACCCCCTTTTTTCTGTTCTCTGATTTCCAGTTTTCTTACTAACCATTTTATATCTGTAGTTGTTGATGGTGCGACGTCTTGCCCTTTTTCTGTTCCCAGTTGTGATCCACAGGGCTCTGTTCTTTCACATACTCTGTTCCTTCTCTCCATCAATGGTCTTCTACAATCTCCATCTTCCTCTCTTCTTCATACCTTTGATGATGATTCTACTTTTTAGGTTTCCTCTGCCTTTTCTTCACAACCTTCATCTGTTACTGGTAATCAGTCTCGTATCACTCTTTCTTCTACTCTTAACTCCGATTTGCAGAGAGTATCTGAGTTGGGTACTCACAATTTAGTTGAATTCAATGCCTCCAAGACAGTTTCTGGCTATCTCTTTATCTTATTCTCCTCCTGATAACCCTATTGTCTTTGAAACTAAAGAAATTTACCCTCTTAATGTTATTAACATATTAGGAATCTATATTGCCTCTAACTTGTCTTGGAGGAATCACATAATCCAAATTTCTAAATCATCATTAAAAAAATTCGGGACTTTGTTTCGATTTCGTCTTTACTTTACCTTTATACTGTTACTTAAAATTTATAAAGGTCTTATCTGTCCCTGCTTAGAATACTGCTCACACATCTGGGGTGCTTCTTCTTATACTTATATTCTTGATAGGGTTCAATCTAAGGCAGTCAGGATCATTAATGATCCTTTTCTTACTTCCCTTTTTCTTTTCTATCACTACTACTTCCTTCGCTGTTCTGATGAGTTGGCGACCTCGATCCCTCCCCCACTGCTGAGGTCGTGTAACACTCGCCAAGCGGCCTCATCTCACAGGTACTGTGTGGAGATTTGTAGCTCGTGGAATTTTCTGTACAGTGATAACTTCTTCCAATCTACCTCCAGACACTGGAACTCTCTTCCTCCTTCTGTCTTTCCTAATTCTTGTGACCTTTCATTCTTAAAAAAACAGAGCTATTGTCATCTCGGAGCCTAGCCCCTTATATATCTGTGTCCTCTGCACTTTGACCGCTTTTTCTGTCTGTCATTTTCCTTTGTGTGACATTACCTCATCTCTACCTTGTCCTTAACCTTTTTTGTTTTCCTTCGTCTTTGTTTTCTCTCGTGCCCATGCTTTTATTGATGAATATATATATATATATATATATATATATATATATATATATATATATATATATATATATATATATATATATATATATATATATATATATATATATATATAAATATATATATATATATATATATATATATATATATATATATATATATATATATATATATATATATATATATATATATATATATATATATATATATATATATATATATATATATATATATATATATATATATATATATATATATATATATATATATATATATATATATATATATATATATATATATATATATATATATATATATATATATATATATATATATATATATATATATATATATATATATATATATATATATATATATATATATATATATATATATATATATATATATATATATATATATATATATATATATATATATATATATATATATATATATATATATATATATATATATATATATATATATATATATATATATATATATATATATATATATATATATATATATATATATATATATATATATATATATATATATATATATATATATATATATATATATATATATATATATATAGATATAGATATAGATATAGATATAGATATATATATATATATATATATATATATATATATATATATATATATATATATATATATATATATATATATATATATATATATATATATATATATATATATATATATATATATATATATACATATATATATATATATATATATATATATATATATATATATATATATATATATATATATATATATATATATATATATATATATATATATATATATATATATATATATATATATATATATATATATATATATATATATATATATATATATATATATATATATATATATATATATATATATATATATATATATATATATATATATCTATATCTATATCTATATATATATTTATATCTATATCTATATATATATATATATATATATATATATATATATATATATATATATATATATATATATATATATATATATATATATATATATATATATATATATATATATATATATATATATATATATATATATATATATATATATATATATATATATATATATATATATATATATATATATATATATATATATATATATATATATATATATATATATATATATATATATATATATATATATATATATATATATATATATATATATATATATATATATATATATATATATATATATATATATATATATATATATATATATATATATATATATATATATATATATATATATATATATATGCTTGTGTGTGTGTGTTTGTGGCGGGCACAGCATCAAAGAATAGCCTCAACGTATTCCCTGCGTGTCGTAAGAGGCGGCTAAATGTGGACGGGGAGAGGGGACTAGGAATCCCCCCCCTTTTATTAACCTCCTGCAAGACGTCAAAGAAGAAGGGAGAGTAGAGGGGAGAATAACTTTCTCCTCGAACTCTAGTTTTGGGGTGTCTAAATGTGAGTGGTTGCAGTACGATAGAGAGAAAAAGATGTGAGATTGGATATATGTTTGGTAGGAGGAGGATGGATGTATTGGTATTGTGTGAGACAAAGTTGAAAGGAAAAGGAGAAGTGGCATTTGGTGATGTGGCAGGTAGGGTGTCTGGGGTTGAAAGGGGGAGAGCGAGACAAGGTGTTGCATTATTGCTGAGTGAATGGATGATAAATAAGGTAGTGGAATGGAAAGAGGTGTCATCTAGGCTGATGTGGGTGAGGGCTAGGATAGGAAGAGAATGTTGGGCTTTTGTTAGTGCGTATGGGCCAGGATGTGAGAGAAGTGAGGAAGAGCGGGATGAATTCTGGAATGAGTTAACTAGATTTGTGGATGGTCTGAGTAGTAGGAAGTATGTAGTTGTGTTGGGTGACTTGAATGCCAGAGTTGGTGATGGAGAGATAGATGGTGTTGTAGGAAAGTAAGGAGTACCAGGTGGGAATGGGAGTGGCGAGAGACTGCTAGATATATGTGTGTAGCAAGAGTTGGTGATAGGTAATAGTTAATTTAAGAAGAAGTTAATAAATAAGTATACATGAATGAGAGTGGCAAATGGAAGAGTGAGAGAAAGAAAATTGATGGATTATGTGTTGGTAATAACGAGCATGTTCGTAGAGTGAAAGATGTACATGCCTTCAGGGGTGTGGCTGCTGGGATGTCTGATCATTTTTTGCTTGAAGCAAAAGTGGTAGTAGCAAAAGAGTGGGGATATAGTGTGGGGGGATGTAGAAGGGAAATAGTGAAGGTGGAAGAGTTGAAAATGCCAGAAAAGAAACAGGAATATCAGGACAGGTTGAGAGTGGCATATGACAGGGTGAAAGAAAGAGAAGTTGGGGAGTTAGGGGAGGAATGGGGGTTGATGAAAGAAGGTTTTGTGGGACATGCAAGTGATGTGTGTGGAAAGAAGTTTGTTGGAGGTGGCATGAGGAGGGGCAGCGAGTGGAAGGATGAAGGGGTGAAAATGAAGGTGGAAGAGAAAAAGAGGGCTTTTGAGGAATGGCTGCAGTGTAAAAGTAGGGAGAAGTATGAAAGATATAGGGAGAAAAATGTGGAAACCAAACGGATGGTAGAGGAAGAGAAGAGGTTGGCAAATATTAGGTGGGGACAGGATTTTAGTAGGTCATATGAGGAGATTAAAAAGAAGTTTTGGAAAGAATTGAAGAGAGTAAGGAAGGGTGGATCGAGAATGGAAGAGACAGTGAAAGATGTGAATGGACAGATGTTACGAGGGAACGATGCAAGGAAAAGATTGGCAGAATATTTTGAGTGCTTGCTGATTGTTGAGGAAGATAGAGAGGCAGCCATAGTGGCAGTGGGGGGGGGGTTCAAGGGCCAGTAATGGGAGATGAAAATGAGAGAGAGATTACATGAGAGGAGGTGAAAAGGGCATTGTATGAAGCGAAAGCAGGCAAAGCACCTGGAATGGATGGTGTGAGAGCAGAGATGTTGACAGAAGGGGGTGTGACTGCATTGGACTGGTTAGTGAGAGTGTTTAATATATGCTTTATGTTGTCATTCGTACCAGTGGAATGGGTGATTGCCTGCATAGTGCCCCTATGCAAAGGTAAGGGAGATATGTATGAATGCAGTAATTTTAGGGGTATAAGTTTGTTGAGTGTGGTAGGAAAAGTGTGTGGTAGGATACTGGTTAATAGGATTAGGGATAAGACAGAATATGTGATCGTGGAAAAGCAGAGTGGTTTTAGGAGAGGTAGAGGTTGTACAGATCAGATTTTTATAGTTAGGCAGTTATGTGAGAAATATTTAGCAAAGGGTAAGGATGTGTATTTTGCATTTTTGGATCTGGAGAAAGCATATGATAGAGTTGATAGAGAGGCTATGTGGAATGTTTTGAGTTTATATGGAATTAATGGTAAATTGTTGCATGCAGTGAAGAGTTTGTATGAGGGCAGTAGAGCTGGTGTTAGGGAAGGGAATGAAGTGAGTGAGTGGTTTCCAGTCAGTGTGGGACTGAGACAGTGATGTGTGATGTCACCATGGCTATTCAATTTGTATATTGATGGAGTTGTAAGAGAGGTGAATGAGCGAGTGCG
>JAXCGZ010007866.1:0-7500 GCA_037179515.1 Halocaridina rubra | reverse complement strand
AGGACTAGAAACATTTGTCAGTGGGAGAGGAGTTAAGAACTTACTGAGAGTAATAACCTAAGATACAAAATTATAAAAATGGCGGATGATGAAGACATATGGTTATAGGATTAAAACAGATAACACATGGGGAGAGAGAGAGAGAAAGAGAGAGAGTGTGAGAGAGAGAGAGAGAGAGAGAGAGAGAGAGAGAGAGAGAGAGAGAGAGAGAGAGAGAGAGAGAGAGAGAGAGAGAGAGAGAGAGAGAGAAAACAAGCCTTAGACCTTCAAATCTGAGCAGTACAGCGATTCCAAGCTACAGTAAAAGCATAGCGAGGTAAATTAAGAGAGGCTTTGTGATACCGGTGTGCCCGATTCCTGGCCTGAATAGCCATGGAGCAGGTATGGCCAAACCAAGGATTAGGGTGAGAAAAAGTTTCCATACGGGAGAAGTGCACTTCCTTTTCCGAAGTTATGATCTCAGCAACAATTAGAGCTACCTGAACAGGGTTGCGGGACCAAAATCAGTAGTAATTCCATTTGAAGTCAAAGATGAAGTTACGCAAATCTTCATGTTGGGTGCTCTCAAAGTGCCCAAGGCGGCGCTGATAGGGGGGATTGGTGGAAGGGGAGTGAAAATGGTAAAGGGTAAAGTTTAGAATAAAAGTAGTGTAAAGGGTTAGAAGTAAGAAATAGGTCAAGAGTGTTGGCTGCATGTTTGTGTCGATCAGGAACAAGAGTAGGATGTTTGATGATTTCCTCAAAATCGTGTGTAACAGAGAAATCAAGGGCCTCACTTCTTCCCACATCAGAGTGAGAAGAAGTAAGGTATACCCTTTGCTGTACATTGAAATCTCCAATATAGAGAACTTCGGCATGTGCTTGAGAAGATGGTAAGGACTCATGGCAAGAGGACAGATGTTCATAGAAAGACATAGGTTAGTGGAATTTGGAGAACAGTTGCAGAATTTTAGCCAGAGAACATCAAAGTCAGGAGATTCAAGGTCCATGAGCCTTTCAATAGGAGTGTTAGTGTTGCAGTAGGCACAGACTCCACCTTTGGAACGAAAACTAGAATACAGGTTATAGTGAGAGATTTGCAATGGGTATGTGGAAACATGGCTAGACAGCTGGGTTTCAGAGAGAAGGGGTAGGTTAGGGAGGGAAGTGCCCAATTGCTGTTCCACAGATGAGAGATTAAAGCTTAGGCCACGAATGTTGGAATAGTGAAGAGTGAAAGAAGCAAATCAATCAAGAGGTGCAATGTTAAGGACAAAACACATTTCCATTGCTTTCTCTAAGCCAAACATGTCCTTGACTCTATTCTCTTTCAATCTCCAGATTCTTGTCATTCAAGATATATCTTACTGCTCAAATATACATTACAGGCTGATCAGAATATTTATCTAATATATTTTGTCTAAAAACCTCATTTTTTCCCCTTCCTCTCCTTCTCCGTTTTATTATCTACATAAGGAAAAATTAGAGTAATTTTGTACGTCTTTTCATATCATCGTTTTTCTATTGACGTCAATTCATCGCCCTATGTGGCCTTGACGCTCATGGAATGTTTTTATCTTGCAAAGTTGTTCACAACTCTGTTTATCACCACATAACCTCTCTCTCTCTCTCTCTCTCTCTCTCTCTCTCTCTCTCTCTCTCTCTCTCTCTCTCTCTCTCTCTCTCTCTCTCTCTCTCTCTCTCTCTCTCTCTCTCTCTCAGGTGTGCTATCTGTTATAATGTTATAGCCACATTTCTTCTTCATCCACCATTTTTATAATTTTGCAGCAAAGATAATTACTCTCAGTGATTTCTTTTTCATTTTTCAAGCATTCCCAACATTTTTTTGCATGTATTTTCTCTGATTTCATGTACTCTCATAAATATCTCATGTTTTGTAGTAGAAAAGGAATTCTGTCAAATCGTTATTATCTCTGCGACCGAAGAGTTGCTCTCAACACATGTTTTGTATTTATTAGGAGATTCTAATTTGGCGTAGGTCTATTATCTTCCATAGGTAACGAAAATGGCCCAATAAATCCTATCAATTCTAAAATTTATAAAAAAATATATAAAAAGTATCAAACTGCACACTGGAAGTTCATACCTTTTTTTTTTACATTGTTTCAAGATATAAAATCAAATCAAAATTGAATCATGGTTAAATAGAAGAAGAAGAAGAAGAAGAAGAAGAAGAAGAAGAAGAAGAAGAAGAATATCTTCTTTAATATCAAGTATTGAAGACTGACACTAAAATAAAAATAAGGTAAGCAAGGCAGCAATATAGACGAGGAAAGGGAGATAGATAGATAAATAGGTAAATAGATAGATAGATAGATAGATAGACCGATAGATAGATAGATAGATAGATGAAAAGAGAGATAGATAGACATAGATAGATAGGTAAGTAGATAGATAGATAAATGGATAGATAGAAAGATAGATAGATATAGAGAAAGCGAGAACAAGAGGAATATGCCGATAGAAAGCAAATATGTAGCACATGTGCTGAAAGACTGTAACCCCGCGAAATAAGACTTGATATAAAATGAAAATATTTATAAAGTTCAAACTGTAATATAACAGTAGCAATATGATGTCCAAAATACTACTTCCTCTTTGATTCAAAAGAGATGATGGAAAATTTAGAAAAATCCTTCAAAGATAACAGAGGTAGATTTGAAGAATCAGTAACAGTGGCAGAACTAAGAATAGAATATGATTAGAGAAATGGCTCTGAAAGAGTGGTTCTATATATTGACAAGAAAAAGATTTAGTTATTTTGAATGAAAAACGGGAATTGCAGATGTTATAAAATATACTTATGCTAAGACAGAAATTGTTGGAGAGGGTTAAAAAGGTTATCGCATACCTACCTTGGGATAAGTTATCCTATCCAACCTATCCCAACTTAGCAACCCTTATGGTAATAAATAGAGATGGATAAGTAGTAGCGGACAAAAGACTATTCCTTGACCATACTACGGCAGAAGCGAGGATAAAAAAAAATATCCTGATGGGATGAGTGGTATGCAGACTATATAGATATTAAGAAATAAGTAAATAAATCAAAATACATAAAACATATAAACATAAAAAGCTTACAATGGGAGGGTATATACGAGTAAACAGGGATTGGATTGAATGGAAGTAGGACAGAGTGTCAAAAGCCAAAGTTTCGAGAGACAAACTGTCGAAGGTCTAAATGTCAAAAGGTCAAAGTGCTGAAGGAATCTAACCTAACCTTACCTAACCTAAACCTTCGACATTTTGTCTTTCGACACCTATCCACGCGCGGGATTGGATACAACTAGTGTTAAGTGTAAACAAAAATCTTCAGCAAATGATGGTGAAGAAGAATTAAATATCTACATTCAGACATGCTTGAAGGCATGACTAGACTGAGAAAATATCACTTTGTGTGAGAACATCTGATAAGGTCAATGAAATATGAAGACACCAGGTTCTACAGAGATAACTTTACTAACAATAAAAATATATAATCTCATGTAAAAGATTTTTAATGAAAAATTGCTTGATTATCTGAAACTTAATTCAATTTTTATTTTGTTACATATGACTTTTAGTGACAATTAATACATAGCTTTCAGAATATAACAACTCTTACTGTTGACTTCAGCAGTGCATAAAATTTTTCTTTCAAAAGTATATTTTTATAATTGGAATCATGGTACAAAACCTTAACACTTTTTCATTATTTGCCTTAAATGTGTGACCAAGTGACCTATATTGTTCGTGACAAAACAATGCTATTCAGCCATAGTAAATATCCATGAACTATTTGAGATAAATGCCAACTGACTAGTTACTCAAATTACACAAGGCTTTTCACATTTAACTGGAACTCCACTGAGCTAATGAATAGACTAAATCATGGAAATTTCCTGTAATACAAGTCTCAATTCATATATAATGTGACATGATTTTCCGGATCTTTGGCCTAATATTCTACATACTAAGCCATTCTGAGCTGTAGTATGAGTATATCAATGTCATACTAGAGCTGGGATTGTTTCTTATTTTCGCCTAGTGTAGATAATAATAATAATAATAATAATAATAATAATAATAATAATAATAATAATAATAATAATAATAATAATAATAATAGATATTAATAACAATAATGATAATAATAATAATAATAATAATAATAATAATAATAATAATAATAATAATAATAATAATAATAATAATAATAATAATAATAATAAATAATAATAGTAAATACAGTCCTAAAAGATCCACTCCCGAATGATACTGATGGAAGAAAGGAATCCTAATGTGAGGTGTAATTGTTTATTTTTATTAAAACTGAAACCAAGGTTCCTGAACTGTACATGGTGCATTTGCAAGGGCGTATTTACAGTCTTTGCTGGCACTGCTACAATGATCCGTTCATGTTGGTTTATTATGTGTCGTGAACTTTTAGTGACACCTTTTACCATTATTCCATGAAATCCATGGAGGTTTCATTTCTTCCCATATTAATTCCTAAGGTTGAGCTGCCCGGACAGTGAACTCTCTTTCTGGATCTAGATCCTGGGTACTGTCTAGGCTTCTCTCTGTCATCCTGTAATAGTATTGAGAAAGGCTGGTGTTCTTCTCTTTTAAATTTTTCTAAATTAATTTTTATTTTATTTTTGTAAGTAATTTTATATCGAATTGGTCCCCAGAGGCGAAACTTGTATTTTCTTCAAAGGTGTTAATTGTTGATCAGAAATCATTCAACCACTCTTCTAACCTATACTTTATTACCTTCTACACATATTCACACTCATCAGCAATACATATTATGATCTGTGTCCCAGCTATATTTCGCTTGAAGTCTGCATCCATAATTGTATTCTTCAACACAAATACAAAGTGTTTTTTTCCCATATGCATCAAATTCTCTCCATGACCAGCCTACATACATCTGTCCACAATCTTTATAAGGTAGAACATACACCCGTCCTTCATTAAGATTGGCTGCTATTTTATTCTTGCAAATATTTCTGTTGACTGTGTTAGGGACACTAGAGGGGTGCACAACCTTTTGGGCTACTTGGGCCACATCATCAAACATATATCTAATCGAGGGTCACTAGATATTATATAAAATATAATAAATAGTTTGTAGAATATTTTTAAGGAAAAAAAACACATTTGGTCACCTATTTTGTTTTCAGGGGATTTTTGACACTGAGATTCATGAACAAGCTTTTTTATGTTAGACTGGAAATTTGTGATTGCCGGACTTAAAACGAAGTGCAAATTTTGATCACTTAGCCTGCTGCAAATATTTTTTTGTTCTGGTTGAGGAGACTAAATGTTTGTTCACATATGTAGGTAGAACCAACTAAGCTTGCGTAAATAGCAGCTTTGTTTCTTAAATATGGAAATTGATCTTTGGCCAAACACTTATAAAAGTTGAGAAAGTCCAATTCATTATACTTCGTACGAAGGCTGTCATTATTTTGAAGATCAATCAGTTCAAGTTGTGCTTCGAATTCCACTACTTCAGGAGATACTAAAACGGGGTTGCTGAACAACATTAAATCACTGACTTCTTTCTTGAGGTCCTCAGATTGGCTCTCAAAGGCCTCCAAAAGTTTTTCTAATCTGTTGCATAGTATTCACGTCTATTGCATACTTTGTGTTTCTCACAAATAAGTTTGTAGTTTGAGAAGCGTCCTAACTCTCCTTTAACTATCTGTGACTGAAACAATTTTAGTTTTTGTTCAAAGGCTATCACATAGTTGGCTAGCTGAGAAATAAGTTGGTTATTCCCTTGAAGTTTACGACTCAAGTTATTCAAATGACTTGTGGGATCCACAAGAGATGACAAATCACAAAACGAGTGAACATTTTCGAGTTCTGGTGCTATCTTATTCTTTTCATTTAGAAATATCTCAATTTCATCCAGAATATTGATAAATCATTGCAATGTATGTCCCCTGCTTAGCCACCTTACTTGAGTGAAAAACACTAAATCGCCATATTCTGCTTTAATTTCATCGAGAAATTGCTTGGATTGCCGGTGATGCAAAGCTGGACGTAAGTTGATAAAATTGACTGTAGAAAATACAACTTCCATTACATGATCAAAGTCTAGTTCTTTTCCACACAAATTTTGTTGTTGTATTATGCAATGAAACCGTTTCAGTCCATGTATTCACTCTCCAAGGTGCTCAATTAATAGCTGCACCAATCCATTCTGCTTGCCTATCATTGCAGGAGCCCCATCAGTTGATATACCTACTAACTTGTCCAAATTTAACTCAAATCCTGAAATTTGCTCTAAAAGTCCATTAAGTAAATCATTATCAGTTGTCTGCCCTTTCAATGAACTGAACCCTACAAGTTCCTCATGAATAGAAAAGTCTTCTGTTAAACCACGTACAAATACAAGTAGCTGAGCCGTTGATGTAATATAAGTAGATTCATCAGTGGCTAGGGAGAAGAACACAAATTGTTTACCTTTCTCCTTCAACTAGTCTACACCCGACAAATCAACAATACGACATTGCACTGTCATGTGATTCAAACTGATATTCTCAAACTTTTTCAAAACATCTGGAAAAATATTTTGAGCAACAAGTAGAAAACACATTTTAATGAAATCCCCCTCTGAAAAAGCCTTGAAATGCTTAGCAATTAGGTTTGCAATTTCATAGCTCACTTCCGTTATGTCTTGTACCTCCTTATCTATCTGAATAAGCATATTTTTTTGAACATGAAAATCTTGAATTAGTGATATAATTTTCTGCTTTCTTAGTTCACCAATAAATTTTTCATAAGACATGCGCTTTGTCAGATAATGCCTTTGTAAATGATATAACTTACAAACAGCCACACTATTTCGGTATATCAGGCAAATTAGTTTTTGGGCGCCTTTTTTCAAAAAGAAATAGTCATCTGTCCATATTTTTTGGATATATACTATGTTCATCTTCAAGCTTTCTTTTGCGACCTAATTTACTTTTTAAAGAAGTACTAGAGGCCATAGTAACTAGGCAAAATAGATCTGAAAACACTATAATATTGATAAATGCCTGACTCAACAGCAAGATCTCCCCTTTTACATTCTCAAAAAACTATCGGTGCCCAGAGAGATTGGCTGACTTGGAAAGTTGCCAACTAATATCTTTACGAACTTGCTGGACTAGAATTAGAAAGATAGGATGGGTAATTTAGAAGTAAGCTATAATTTTCATAAGACTTGTCCTTTATTAGATGATGTTTTTGTAAATTATATTTCTTACAAACAGCCACACTACTTTGGCATATCAGGCAAAGTAATTTTTGGGGGCACTTTTTTCCACAAAGAAATATTCATCTGTCTATATTTTTTTAAAATTTACTATGTTCATCTTCAAGCTTTCTTTTGCTACCTGATTTCTTTTCCAAAGAAGTACTAAAGGCCATAGTGAAAAAGCAAAATAGATCCGAAAACACTACAATACTGATAAATGCCTTACCCTACAGCAAGATCTCCCTTTTCAGATTCCCAAGAAA
>JAXCGZ010007865.1:80000-85395 GCA_037179515.1 Halocaridina rubra | reverse complement strand
GTGTTATTCTATTTTCAGAGAGAGAGAGAGAAGAGAGAGAGAGAGAGAGAGAGAGAGAGAGAGAGAGAGAGAGAGAGAGAGAGAGAGAGAGAGAGAGAGAGAGAGAGAGAGAGAGAGAGTGAGAGAAAGAGAGACTACTATTTCATTGATTTATTGCGCCAAGGCGTCAGACATTACATGATCACATAAAAATCAATGGCAATATAATGCTTCAAATGGACACACAATCAAGAAGAGTACATAGTTTACAGGGAGATGTATACATTGATAAAACATTGCTACATACTAACACA
This sequence comes from Halocaridina rubra, assembly GCA_037179515.1. Lineage (NCBI taxonomy): Eukaryota > Metazoa > Arthropoda > Malacostraca > Decapoda > Atyidae > Halocaridina > Halocaridina rubra. The sequence continues at coordinate 85,102 of JAXCGZ010007865.1, read as the reverse complement.
GAACCCACAGTATGGCAACACAAAGTACATTATACACAAAAGAAAATCTCAGAGAAGCACAGAACACACAAAACACATTACAAACAAAAACAAATCGGCATTATAGAGAAACATACAAAGAAAATATATAATATAAAATACAAAAAATATACAATGCTATATAATTAATGGCCTTCAAAGTGAGGATAACGAGCCAGAATAACATTAAGGGTTGTCATCATGAAGCAAGAATGAGAAGATCTGTATTAGGATCTGACCTCGTGGTAAAACATCTCTCACTTTGTTGCACTGAAGACAATAGTGGTCAAGAGTATTAGCATTAGGACGGTCGCATAGTTTACAGGAGGTGTACTGTGGCATATCTAGAGTCTGGGAGACCTGCCATAAAGGCCGATACCCCATTCTGAGCCGAGCACTAACTACATTATGTCTCCGCACCACTAATCCACGTCTGCAATACTTGTAGCGACTGTGAAGAAAGTGATCATGGTGCTGTATGGACACTTTGTTGGCCCTCTCCGCGTCCCTGCACCGTACCGTCATGGCAAACCCAGCTGAGTAGATGATGTTTCGTTGGCATCGGAGGGAGGGCTCGGCATCCACAGCAAACAAACAAACAAACAAACAAACAGATATTGCCTATATGTAAGTGAATTGTGCACATTTTTTCTCGTGTTATTCTATTTTCAGAGAGAGAGAGAGAGAGAGAGAGAGAGAGAGAGAGAGAGAGAGAGAGAGAGAGAGAGAGAGAGAGAGAGAGAGACTACTATTTCATTGATTTATTGCGCCAAGGCGTCAGACATTACATGATCACATAAAAATCAATGGCAATATAATGCTTCAAATGGACACACAATCAAGAAGAGTACATAGTTTACAGGGAGATGTATACATTGATAAAACATTGCTACATACTAACACAGAACCCACAGTATGGCAACACAAAGTACATTATACACAAAAGAAAATCTCAGAGAAGCACAGAACACACAAACACATTACAAACAAAAACAAATCGGCATTATAGAGAAACATACAAAGAAAATATATAATATAAAATACAAAAAATATACAATGCTATATAATTAATGGCCTTCAAAGTGAGGATAACGAGCCAGAATAACATTAAGGTTGTCATCATGAAGCAAGAATGAGAAGATCTGTATTAGGATCTGACCTCGTGGTAAAACATCTCTCACTTTGTTGCACTGAAGACAATAGTGGTCAAGAGTATTAGCATTAGGACGGTCGCATAGTTTACAGGAGGTGTACTGTGGCATATCTAGAGTCTGGGAGACCTGCCATAAAGGCCGATACCCCATTCTGAGCCGAGCACTAACTACATTATGTCTCCGCACCATTAATCCACGTCTGCAATACTTGTAGCGACTGTGAAGAAAGTGATCATGGTGCTGTATGGACACTTTGTTGGCCCTCTCCGCGTCCCTGCACCGTACCGTCATGGCAAACCCAGCTGAGTTGATGATGTTTCGTTGGCATCGGAGGGAGGGCTCGGCATCCACAGCAAACAAACAAACAAACAAACAAACAGATATTGCCTATATGTAAGTGAATTGTGCACATTTTTTCTCGTGTTATTCTATTTTCAGAGAGAGAGAGAGAGAGAGAGAGAGAGAGAGAGAGAGAGAGAGAGAGAGAGAGAGAGAGAGAGAGAGAGAGAGAGAGAGAGAGAGAGAGAGAGAGAGAGAGAGAGACTACTATTTCATTGATTTATTGCGCCAAGGCGTCAGACATTACATGATCACATAAAAATCAATGGCAATATAATGCTTCAAATGGACACACAATAAAGAAGAGTACATAGTTTACAGGGAGATGTATACATTGATAAAACATTGCTACATACTAACACAGAACCCACAGTATGGCAACACAAAGTACATTATACACAAAAGAAAATCTCAGAGAAGCACAGAACACACAAACACATTACAAACAAAAACAAATCGGCATTATAGAGAAACATACAAAGAAAATATATAATATAAAATACAAAAAATATACAATGCTATATAATTAATGGCCTTCAAAGTGAGGATAACGAGCCAGAATAACATTAAGGTTGTCATCATGAAGCAAGAATGAGAAGATCTGTATTAGGATCTGACCTCGTGGTAAGACATCTCTCACTTTGTTGCACTGAAGACAATAGTGGTCAAGAGTATTAGCATTAGGACGGTCGCATAGTTTACAGAAGGTGTACTGTGGCATATCTAGAGTCTGGGAGACCTGCCATAAAGGCCGATACCCCATTCTGAGCCGAGCACTAACTACATTATGTCTCCGCACCATTAATCCACGTCTGCAATACTTGTAGCGACTGTGAAGAAAGTGATCATGGTGCTGTATGGACACATTGTTGGCCCTCTCCGCGTCCCTGCACCGTACCGTCATGGCAAACCCAGCTGAGCTGATGATGTTTCGTTGGCATCGGAGGGAGGGCTCGGCATCCACAGCAAACAAACAAACAAACAAACAAACATTGATTTCCATTTTTGTACAATGGTTATTCTTCTAAAAATAAAGTAACTTATAAGTAGACATGTAATTGAACTAATAAGTAAGAGGGTAATACATACAGTTAAATCGAATGTAGCTTTCATAGAAAATAATAATGATGTAAGAAAAATGTTAACAACAATGTTAATAATACAGTAAAAATAACACTAGATACAGTATCATTATCAACGGCATCATTACCATATTTGTTTTCCTTTCAATGAGAATAATTAGTTCTTAACTTAGAGAACAGAGAAGTCGATATTAGTTTACATATAGAGAGGTTAGTGTTAAGGGAAATTGCATTAAATCATTAAGTTTAGTTTATGTGTGAGCAGCAACTATTTGTCCAAAAGGAAACTATATAGTTTGCCTTCGAAAGCTGTGAAGGAGGTTGCATTTTTAAGATGCTCTGGAATATTGTTCCAGAGTGTTTGCCCTTTAGTAGTGATCATCTTTGAACCTGCCTCTGTGTTTTTTCTCTGAAAAAAGAGCTCACTGCTCTGTCTTGTGTTGGTTCCCCTTATATCCCTGACTGTTTTTAAATAAAATAGCCAGCTAGGAAAATGATGGTCCAAAATTTTTTATACAAAAACATAAATAGCATAAGTGACCTTGTTTTCTGCCCACAGCCACCCAAGTTTATTGAGAGCTGGAGTGATGTGGTCATATTTTCTTATTCCTGCCAGGGCAACTCGAGCTGCAAAATTAATAAGCTTCTGTATTCTGTTTATCTGAGTCATAGTGGTAGCTCCCCAAACAGTTGTGCCGTAACTAATGTGACTTAGGGCTAGAGATTCAACAATAGTTATTCGAGTAGTAGTCTCAAAATTGTCTTTTATACGTACTATGTACATTAATGTAGTTATCAAAGTGAATTCCTAGGTTTTTGACTGTTTTGCTAGGTGTAATAATATTGTCGCAAAAATTAATTGTCGTGTTTTCTGAAATTTGTGCCATATGGAACCTTGAATCAATAAACATGCATTGTGTTCTACTTTCGTTAATTAACAGCCCAATTTCTTGAAAATAGGTTTTAATTTTTGACAGAGTATTTTCTGCTCTTGAGGTTAGCTCTGGGAGATTATTAATATCACCACTAAGGAGTAGTTGAGTGTCATCTGCATATTGTACGACTAGACAGTCAGAAATGAAAGATAGATCATTTACGTAAATGGAGAAGAGGATAGGACCAAGTACTGATCCCTGTCGAACAACAAATGATACATTTTTTGGCATAGAGATAATGTTGTTAAGACGTATAGACTGTCTGCGATTAGATAGATACTCTCTAAACCAGTGCGGATCAATATGTAGGTTTGTACATTTACGTATAAGAATTTCATGGTTTACACTGTCGAAGGCTTTTGGTAAGTCTAATAATACAAGAAGAGATATTTTTTTCATATCTATATTATTATAGATACTATTCGTAACTTTGAGCAGTGCAGTTTCCTTACAGAGTTTCGGTCTGAAACCATGTTGGTTAATAGATAATAGTCTATTTGACTCTGCATGCCCATCCAGCATTCAGGCTGCCTTAGCAAGACGATCCACCTTGTCGTTGCCAGTCAGACCAATGTGAGAGGGCATCCATACAATCGACACAACAAGAGAAGCATCCCGAGCGGCGGCGAGGCGACATAGTATATCTCCCACAACATGGCTACAGACTGGTCTTGGTGAGGATAGGGCGCGTAGGGCCGATTGGGAGTCACAAATTATTACCCCATTCACTCGTCGTCGAACAAGAAGAGTCAATGGCATCCAAGATGGCATTCAGTTCACAGTAGGTGGAGCTCGACAAGGTGGGTAGTCTACGGCCAATCCATGAATCAGCCGGTACAGGTGGCTCCATGGTGGGGGAGAACACAGCACATACCACCCTCCCATCTGCTTGCACAGAACCATCAATACAGACGTGGTGTGCTGCAGGGACAGACGTGGACACATCAGCGATAGTCTCCAGAGCTGACTGTCTCTGCAGGGAGGGATAGACATCTTTCGAGGTCTGTGTAAATGTGACAGCGGCGAGGGGGACACGCCAGGGTGGCATATCTGGGACAGCCGCCTGCACAGGTAGGTTGATGTCAAGGTCACGGAGACTGTCACTCACCACCCTGATAAGGTTATGACCTCCTGCTCAAAGTGGGAGCCTGGGCGAGTCTCGACCAGGGACGTCCTCATGATAGCAGCGAAGTACGGAGCAAGATGAGGGTAGTGATGAATCTTTACAGAGAGAGAGAGAGAGAGAGAGAGAGAGAGAGAGAGAGAGAGAGAAATACTGATAGGTCATTTATAGATCTATTTGTGCTTTTTCCATTCATACGGAGGTTTTCATGCCATTATTTTCTCATTATTATGGTGTTTAAGATTGCATTGTAATAAATAATAGAATTTTATATTTCAGAACATAAAATGTATTAAGCTATAATAATCATTCTTTTCATATGTTGAATACTCGTCAACCTAAACGGATAGTACAAGAGAACATATATGATATTCAGAAATAAAAACAAAACAAAAAAAGCATCACCAACAACATCCCAAAGTACCTTCCATTAAAAAGAAATTTAATTCTG
>JAXCGZ010007865.1:72500-77500 GCA_037179515.1 Halocaridina rubra | reverse complement strand
ACACACCCTCTACGCTATGCCTTGTCATGAACCCATAGAATATATTTATCCACCCCTCTACGACTCTACTTTTTATTATTATTATTATTATTATTATTATTATTATTATTATTATTATTATTATTATTATTATTATTATTATTATTATTATTATTATTATTATTATTATTATTATTATTATTATTATTATTATTATTTATAATAATAATAACATACTGGAGTGATATATTTTTCAAACCTATAAGAAAGTTTGGACCCTTAACTACCATTTGTTTTTTACAAAACTTCATCATATTCTGAGAGGTCCTCTATTTGAATCGCTACTCCCGATGCGACACCTAGGAAACCTCAGTCAAACTTTTAAAGGGATTGTTTTTTGCCCATCAAACCTCGGCATCGAACATGTGTCTTCATGAATCATTTTTTTTAACCCGACCGGGACTCCAACCTAGGACTTATGATTACTAAGTCAAGGCGCTACCACTACACCACAGAAGTTAAAAGGAATCCAATCTTATAGCTTATAACTGCTATACTTAGGAATGAACGCATTCTAACTGAATGCCACTATGTTCATATTACAGATTCCCCAACCTCACTCGTGGCTTCATTTTAGCATTTAATTCAATTCCCAATCTCATTCGGGCCATGAAATTATCAAATAAGCACATTACATATTTGAAAACATGAATCATCTTTTTAACCCGACCGGGACTCGAACCTAGGATTTATGATTACTAAGTCAAGGCGCTACCACTACACCACAGAAGGTTAAAAGGAATCCAACCTTATAGCTTATATCTACTATACTTAGGAATGAACGCATTCTAACTGAATGCCACTATGTTCATATTACAGATTCCCCAACCTCACACGTGGCTTCATTTTAGCATTTAATTCAATTCCCAATCTCATTCGGGCCATGAAATTATCAAATAAGCACATTACATATGTGAAAACATGAATCATCTTTTTAACCCGACCGGGACTCGAACCTAGGATTTATGATTACTAAGTCAAGGCGCTACCACTACACCACAGAAGGTTAAAAGGAATCCAACCTTATAGCTTATATCTACTATACTTAGGAATGAACGCATTCTAACTGAATGCCACTATGTTCATATTACAGATTCCCCAACCTCACACGTGGCTTCATTTTAGCATTTAATTCAATTCCCAATCTCATTCGGGCCATGAAATTATCAAATAAGCACATTACATATGTGAAAACATGAATCATTTTTTTAACCCGACCGGGACTCGAACCTAGGACTTATGATTACTAAGTCAAGGCGCTACCACTACACCACAGAAGGTTAAAAGGAATCCAACCTTATAGCTTATATCTGCTATACTTAGGAATGAATGCATTCTAACTGAATGCCACTATGTTCATATTACAGATTCCCCAACCTCACTCGTGGCTTCATTTTAGCATTTAATTCAATTCCCAATCTCATTCGGGCCATGAAATTATCAAATAAGCACATTACATATGTGAAAACATGAATCATTTTTTTAACCCGACCGGGACTCGAACCTAGGACTTTTGATTAGTAAGTCAAGGCGCTACCACTACACCACAGAAGGTTAAAAGGAATCCAACCTTATAGCTTATATCTGCTATACTTAGGAATGAATGCATTCTAACTGAATGCCACTATGTTCATATTGCAGATTCCCCAACCTCACTCGTGGCTTCATTTTAGCATTTAATTCAATTCCCAATCTCATTCGGGCCATGAAATTACCAAATAAGCACATTACATATGTGAAAACATGAATCATCTTTTTAACCCGACCGGGACTCGAACCTAGGACTTATGATTACTAAGTCAAGGCGCTACCACTACACCACAGAAGGTTAAAAGGAATCCAACCTTATAGCTTATATCTGCTATACTTAGGAATGAGCGCATTCTAACTGAATGCCACTATGTTCATATTACAAATTCCCCAACCTCACTCGTGGCTTCATTTTAGCATTTAATTCAATTCCCAATCTCATTCGGGCCATGAAATTATCAAATAAGCACATTACATATGTGAAAACATGAATCATTCTTTTAACCCGACCGGGACTCAAACCTAGTACTTATGATTACTAAGTCAAGGCGCTACCACTACACCACAGAAGGTTAAAAGGAATCCAACCTTATAGCTTATATCTGCTATACCTAGGAATGAACGCATTCTAACTGAATGCCACTATGTTCATATTACAGATTCCCCAACCTCACTCGTGGCTTCATTTTAGCATTTAATTCAATTCCCAATCTCATTCGAGCCATGAAATTATCAAATAAGCACATTACATATGTGAAAACATGAATCATTTTTTTAACCCGACCAGGACTCGAACCTAGGACTTATGATTACTAAGTCAAGGCGCTACCACTACACCACAGAAGGTTAAAAGGAATCCAACCTTATAGCTTATATCTGCTATACTTAGGAATGAACGCATTCTGACTGAATGCCACTATGAATTAAATGCTAAAATGAAGCCACGAGTGAGGTTGGGGAATCTGTAATATGAACATAGTAGCATTCAGTTAGAATGCGTTCATTCCTAAGTATAGCAGATATAAGCTATATGGTTGGATTCCTTTTAACCTTCTGCGGTGTAGTGGTAGCGCCTTGACTTAGTAATCATAAGTCCTAGGTTCGACTCAAGGTCGGGTTAAAAAAATTATTCATGTTTCCACATATGTAATGTACTTATTTGATAATTTCATGGCCCGAATGAGATTGGGAATTGAAGTAAATGCTAAAATGAAGCCACGAGTGAGGTTGGGGAATCTGTAATATGAACATAGTGGCATTCAGTTAGAATGCGTTCATTCCTAAGTATAGCAGATATAAGCTATAAGGTTGGATTCCTTTTAACCTTCTGTGGTGTAGTGGTAGCGCCTTGACTTAGCAATCATAAGTCCTAGGTTCGAGTCCCGGTCGAGTTAAAAAAAATGATTCAGTTTTCACATATGTAATGTGCTTATTTGATAATTTCATGGCTCGAATGAGATTGGGAATTGAATTAAATGCTAAAATGAAGCCACGAGTGAGGTTGGGGAATCTGTAATATGAACATAGTGGCATTCAGTTAGAATGCATTCATTCCTAAGTATAGCAGATATAGGCTATAAGGTTGGATTCCTTTTAACCTTCTGTGGTGTAGTGGTAGCGCCTTGACTTAGTAATCATAAGTCCTAGGTTCGAGTCCCGGTCGGGTTAAAAAAATGATTCATGTTTTCACATATGTAATGTGCTTATTTGATAATTTCATGGCCCGAATGAGATTGGGAATTGAATTAAATGCTAAAATGAAGCCACGAGTGAGGTTGGGGAATCTGTAATATGAACATAGTGGCATTCAGTTAGAATGCGTTCATTCCTAAGTATAGTAGATATAAGCTATAAGGTTGGATTCCTTTTAACCTTCTGTGGTGTAGTGGTAGCGACTTGACTTAGTAATCATACGTCATAGGTTCAAGTCCCGGTCGTGTTAAAAAAATGATTCATGTTTTCACATATGTAATGTGCTTATTTGATAATTTCATGGCCCGAATGAGATTGGGAATTGAATTAAATGCTAAAATGAAGCCACGAGTGAGGTTGGGGAATCTGTAATATGAACATAGTGGCATTCAGTCAGAATGCGTTCATTCCTAAGTATAGCAGATATAAGCTATAAGGATGGATTCCTTTTAACCTTCTGTGGTGTAGTGGTAGCGCCTTGACTTAGTAATCATAAGTCCTAGGTTCGAGTCCCGGTCGGGTTAAAAAAAATGATTCATGTTTTCACATATGCAATGTGCTTATTTGATAATTTCATGGCCCGAATGAGATTGGGAATTGAATTAAATGCTAAAATGAAGCCACGAGTGAGGTTGGGGAATCTGTAATATGAACATAGTGGCATTCAGTTAGAATGCGTTCATTCCTAAGTATAGTAGATATAAGCTATAAGGTTGGATTCCTTTTAACCTTCTGTGGTGCAGTGGTAGCGCCTTGACTTAGTAATCATAAGTCCTAGGTTCGAGTCCCGGTCGGGTTAAAAAAATGATTCATGTTTTTACATATGTAATGTGCTTATTTGATAATTTCATGGCCCAAATGAGATTGGGAATTGAATTAAATGCTAAAATGAAGCCACGAGTGAGGTTGGGGAATCTGTAATATGAACATAGTGGCATTCAGTTAGAATGCATTCATTCCTAAGTATAGCAGATATAAGCTATAAGGTTGGATTCCTTTTAACCTTTTGTGGTGTAGTGGTAGCGCCTTGACTTAGTAATCATAAGTCCTAGGTTCGAGTCCCGGTCGTGTTAAAAAAATGATTCATGTTTTCACATATGTAATGTGCTTATTTGATAATTTCATGGCCCGAATGAGATTGGGAATTGAATTAAATGCTAAAATGAAGCCACGAGTGAGGTTGGGGAAACTGTAATATAAACATAGTGGCATTCAGTTAGAATGCATTCATTCCTAAGTATAGCAGATATAAGCTATAAGGTTGGATTCCTTTTAACCTTCTGTGGTGTAGTGGTAGCGCCTTGACTTAGTAATCATAAGTCCTAGGTTCAAGTCCCGGTCGTGTTAAAAAAATGATTCATGTTTTTACATATGTAATGTGCTTATTTGATAATCTCATGGCCCGAATGAGATTGGGAATTGAATTAAATGCTAAAATGAATCCATGAGTGAGGTTGGGGAATCTGTAATATGAACATAGTGGCATTCAGTCAGAATGCGTTCATTCCTAAGTATAGCAGATATAAGCTATAAGGATGGATTCCTTTTAACCTTCTGTGGTGTAGTGGTAGCGCCTTGACTTAGTAATCATAAGTCCTAGGTTCGAGTCCCGGTCGGGTTAATAAAAATGATTCATGTTTTCACATATGTAATGTGCTTATTTGATAATTTCATGGCCCGAATGAGATTGGGAATTGAATTAAATGCTAAAATGAAGCCACGAGTGAGGTTGGGGAATC
>JAXCGZ010007865.1:62500-65000 GCA_037179515.1 Halocaridina rubra | reverse complement strand
TTATTATTATTATTATTATTATTATTATTATTATTATTATTATTATTATTATTATTATTATTATTATTATTATTATTATTATTATTATCGTTATTATTATTATTATTGTTGTTTTTATTATTATTATTATCAATATTATTATTATTATTATTATTATATATTATTATTATTATTATTATTATTATTATTATTATTATTATTATCATTATTATTATTATTATTATTATTATCAAATTGTGTTTAGATTTTACTCAATTACCTACATATTCATTGCCTACTTATAATTGTTCACATATTTGTTAGTTCTAATAAATTTAATTATATAAGTAAACTATTTTCCACTTGTAAGTGTATGGATCTTTTACGCTAAAGTGATTCATTATTATTTACTTTAAATTATTAATATTATTATTATTATTATTATTATTATTATTATTATTATTATTATTATTATTATTATTATTATTATTATTATTATTATTATTATTATTATTATTATTATTATTATTATTATTATTATTATTATTATTATTATGTTTGAGGTTATATGGAATCGATGATCCACTGTTGAATGCAGTGAAGAGCTATATGAGGGCAGTAGAGCTTGTATTAGGGTAGGAAATGAAGTGAGTGATTGGTTTCCAGTGAGTGTGGAACTGAGACAGGGATGTGTGATATCACCATGGCTGTTCAATTTGTATATTGATGGAGTCGTAAGAAAGGTGAATGAGCGAGTGCGTGGTCGAGGTTTGAGAATGGTAGATGGAGATAATAACGAGTGGGAGCTAAATCAGTTGCTGTTTGCAGATGATACTGTGGTGGTGGCAGATTCAGAGAGAAGCTGTGTCACTTACTGTCAGAATTTGGAATGGTGTGTGAGAGAAGGAAGTTGTAAGTGAATGTGGGAAAGAGTAAGGTTATGAGGTGTACAAGAAATGAGGAGGATGGGCTGTGGTACTCCAACAGTGCCATCTGAACGGTCGCTAGCTCCCTCTTCATTGCCATAGAGCAAAGTAATCCCCTTTTTGTTTCCTTTTTTTTATGTCGGCTACCCCCCAGCTTGGGGAGACAGCCAAGGTAGATAGATAGATGGATTATTATTATTATTATTATTATTATTATTATTATTATTATTATTATTATTATTATTATTATTATTATTATTATTATTATTATTGTTATTATTATTATTATTATCATTATTATTATTATTATTATTATTATTATTATTATTATTATTATTATTATTATTATTATTATTATTATTATTATTATTATACTTATTATTAGTATTATTATTATTATAATTATTATTATTAATATTATTATTATTATTATTATTATTATTATTATTATTATTATTATTATTATTATTATTATTATTATTATTATTACTGCTACTATTGTTATTATTATTAATATTAATGTTACATTTGTTATACTTACTATTATGATGCATACGCTTTACTCAGTTATCTGATTATTCATTGTTTATTGGTAAGTGTATTTACATCAGCTAATTCAAGTTACTTTTAATTTTTTTGGTAAGCTATATCTCTGTTCATCGTAAGTGTATGTATCACCCTTTTGCTTATTTGTTCAGTTACGTGTCTATTTATAAGTGTATTTTTACTTTTGTAAGACAATAGATATTGTATTAATGAAAATAAATATTTGTTTCTCTGTTTGTTCCCCATTGTCACAAGCATGCGCCTAACACTCTTGACCTATTTCTTACTTCTAATATGCTGTGCTCTCCCTTCTTGATAAATCTGACTACTCGTTGATATTAATCTCTTCCATTTTCGTTCCCCTCCATAAATTCCTCCAACTCAGAGACGCCTTTGGAACTTTGGGTGTACCCAGTGCGATGATTTGCGTTACTTTCTCTTTGACTTCACATGGACTGACCACTACTTTTGGATCTGCAACCCTGATAAGGTAGCACTAAAAGTTGCTGAGATCATAACCTTGGAAATGAAGGCTTTCATCCCCTCCTCTATGAAAACTTTTTCTCTCCCTAATCCTAAGTTTGACTGTGCCTGCTCCATGGGTATTCAGGCCAGGGATAGGGTATACCTGTTGTACCAAGCCTCTCCTTTTGATTTAACTCACTCTTGTTGTATAATAGCTAGGACTCGCTGCGCTGTTCAGATTCAAAGGTCTAAAGCTTCATTTTTAATAAGGAAAGTTGATGATCTTAACTCCTCTCCCACTGCTAATCTTTTTTGGTCTTTAGTCAAAAACCTTTCAAGAAATATTTGTAACTCAAGCTTTTACCCTTTCATTCATTCTGATGATTCTATAGTTTGCTCTCCTACTGACAAAGCCACTCTCTTTGGCTTTCAGTTTTCTACCAATTCTTCCATAAGCTATTCCAGCACACCCATTCCTTTCTTCGCACAAACAAACTGCATAAAGTTCTTCACTCTTTAAAGACGAACAAGGCATCCGGATCGGATGTTATCCCTGTAAGTTTCCTTAAGGGGTTTGCAAATAA
>JAXCGZ010007865.1:47500-57500 GCA_037179515.1 Halocaridina rubra | reverse complement strand
GATTCCAAGTGAAGAGAGATATGTTTCCTTAGTAGTTTCTCCATAACTCTGCAAACTATGCTGGTCAAGGAAACTGGTCTATAGTTCAGAGCCGTATCACTCCTTCCCATTTTGAAGATAGGTATCACATTTGCTTGTTTCCAGCATCTTGGAATCTCCCCTGACTCCAGTGACTTTTTAAATATGATACCCAGTGCCACTGATATTGAGTTTACGCATTTTTTAAGTACATGACGGGATATGTCATCAGGACCTGTTGCTTTATGAACATCTAAATCCATCAGTGCTTTGCATACCTCTGTAGCTGTAAGGTTGATGTTCTCTAATACCGGCCCTTGAGCTTCTATCTCTGCAATCTGAGGGGGTGGGGTATTTTCTACTGTAAATACTGACTGAAACTCCTTGTTCAATACTTTGCAGATCTCTTCATCCGTCTCAGTGATGCTTCCATCCGCTCTCTTTAGCCTTAAAACCTGTTCTTTTACCTTCAGTTTTCCTCTGTATGTATGCATGCATGTATGTATGTATGTATGTATGTATGTATGTATGTATGTATGTATGTATGTATGTATGTATGTATGTATGTATGTATGTATGTATGTATGTATGTATGTATGTATGTATGTATGTATGTATGTATGTATGTATGTATGTATGTATTTATGTATGTATGTATGTATGTATGTATGTATGTATGTATGTATGTATGTATGTATGTATGTATGTATGTATGTATGTATGTATGTATGTATGTATGTATGTATGTATGTATGTATGTGTGTATGTACGTATGGAAGTATGTATGTATGTATGTGTATGTACGTATGTATGTATGTATGTATGTATGTATGTATGTATGTATGTATGTATGTATGTATGTATGTATGTATGTATGTATGTATGTATGTATGTATGTATGTATGTATGTATGTATGTATATGATTATTATTTTGACTAAGAGGGGATAAATATGAAACCTCGAAGAAAATTAGAACCTACAGGTATTTATATCTATCATATAAACATAGGTGACTAAATGTACTAGTTAGCTCCAAGGTACGCAGATTTTTTCAGTTTTCCTTTCGTAGTCAATCTAATCATATTCACTACATTCATGTGCTTATCGTAAAATAGTCATATATATATATATATATATATATATATATATATATATATATATATATATATATATATATATATATATATATATATATATATATATATATATATATATGTATATATATATATATATATATATATATATATATATATATATATATATATATATATATATATATATATATATATATTAGGAAAATCCCCATTAAAAACAACATAAAAATATTTGAAGTATAATTTATTTCATGACCTTATCTGATCACTTTCTCTAAATTTGTACTTTGCGAAGGTGACCAGAAAAGGTCATGAAATTAATAAGTACTTCGAATATTTTTTTTATGGTTTTCTTTAATGGGCATTTTCATTCCATTTTTGACTGAATGGTAAAAGTTCAATGTTATTAATATATATATATATATATATATATATATATATATATATATATATATATATATATATATATATATATATATATATATATATATATATATATATATATATATATATATATATATATATATATATATATAATATAATATATATATATTATATATATATATATATATATATATATATATATATATATATATATATATATATATATATATATATATATATATATATATATATATATATATATATATATATATATATATATATATATACGGCTTAATAGGAATAGGGATAAGACAGAAAATATGATCACGGAAGTGCAGAGTGGTTTTAGGAGAAGTAGAGGTTGTATAGATCAGATTTTTATAGTTAGGCAGTTATGTAAGAAATATTTAGCAAATGGAAAGGATGTGTATTTTGCATTTTTTGGATCTTGAGAAAGCGTGATAGAGTTGATAGAGAGGCAATGTGGAATGTTTTGAGGTTATATGGAATTGATGGTAAACTGTTGTATAAGGGCAGTAGAGCTTGTGTTAGGGTAGGGAATGAAGTGAGTGAGTGGTTTCCAGTGAGAGTGGGACTGAGACAGGGATGTGTGATGTCACCATGGCTGTTCAATTCATATATTGATGGAGTCGTAAGAGAGGTGACTGAGCGAGTGCGTGGTCGAGGTTTGAGAATGGTAGATGGGGATGATAACGAGTGGGAGATGAATCAGTTGCTGTTTGCAGATGATACTGTGGTGGTGCAGATTCAGAGGAGAAGCTGTGTCAGTTAGTGTCAGAATTTAGAATGGTGTGTGAGAGAAGGAAGTTGCGAGTGAATGTGGGAAATAGTAAGGTTATGAGGTGTACAAGAAATGAGGATGTTGGTGGATTGAATGTTATGTTGAATGGAAAGACACTTGAGGAAGTTGATCAATTTAAGTATTTAGGCTCGGTTATAGCTGTAAATGGTAGAGTGGAGAAGCAGATGTGTATCACAGAGTGAATGAAGGATGTAAAGTGTTGGGTGCGTTGAAAGGAGTGATGAAGAATAGAGAGTTGAAAATGGATGTTAAGAAAGTTTTGTATGAGAAAATGGGTGTTCCAATTGTGATGTATGGATCAGAGTTATGGGGTATGAAAGTAAGTGAGAGACGGAAACTGAATTTGTTTGAAATGAAATGCCTGAGGAGTATGATTGGTGTATCTCGGTTGGATAGGGTTAGGAATGAAGTGGTGAGAGTAAGAACGGGTGTGAGGAGAGAATTTGCAGCCAGAGTAGATATGAATGTTCTGAGATGGTTTGGCCATGTGGAGAGGATGGATGATGAAAGACGGCTGAAAAGGGTGATGAATGCGAGAGTTGATGGGAGAAATGCTAGAGGGAGGCCTAGGTTTGGGTGGATGGATGGAGTAAGGAGAGCCCTGACTGATAGGAGGATGGATGTGAGGGAAGCAAGTGACCGTGATAGGAATAGGAGTGAGTGGCGAGCGATTGTGACGCAGCTCTGATGGGCATCTGCTGTTACCATGGGGCTGCAGCTGCATCTTACAGAGATAGTCCTGTGGTAGGGGCAGTAGTGGAGTTGGCATTTATGAAGTGACACAGGTTGTGGAAGAGCCGGGAGGATGGGCTGTGGCACTCCAGCAGTACCATCTGAACGGTCACTAGCTCCCTCGTCATTGCCCATAGAGCGAAGTAATCCCCTTATTGTTTCTTTTTTTATGTCGGCTACCCCCCAATTGGGGGAGACAGCCAAGGTATATGTGTATATATATATATATATATATATATATATATATATATATATATATATATATATATATATATATATATATATATATATATATATATTTACACACACACAAAACGGGTGCTTCGTCTTTTGTGTATCGTCTGCCAAGATAAGAGGTAATAATGAATATAATTTAGGATTAAGTACAATTTATAGATATGACTATACTCAACATGTTAAAAATAAATTTCAACTATTGTTAAAAACATGAATTTGTTTTCTTATAAGAGAACTGCATAAGGGGAATTTACGCCCATGTCGAGGATCGAGTTCATGATGTTTGTGTTCCATTAAAGAACCCATAAATGTCTAGTAGCGTAATTAGGGAGAATGTTAGGCTGACGTGAACTACCACATATCATCGTAGCTTAATATCGATAATAAAAGGCCGTGTAAAGGAATACCCATAATATTAAGAGAATATAGCTATATTATGATGTTTTGTTAAAATTTTTATGTACATTTGCTGTTTAGTTATGTATGACAAATGTCAGTGTTTTATTTTTATTTTTGTAATTCACTAATTTTTGGATATCTTACCCTACCCATCTAGTTACTTTCCAAATTTATCTAAAAAGCCCCTGGCACGTACCATTAACAGTCACATAACGGGTCACTGTATTCACACACGTACAATGAAAAAATGATAATTAAGGGCTCAGGCTATTTTTACAGTCTTTACAAGACAGCAGTTTCTGTATGAAGTCAAACAATCTATACAACTAACAGTATTTCCACCTCCTTATCTCATTTTAAGTCTGCAATCCATAATAATTTACCTGCACTCTAAACCTTGTTAATGAGAGAATACACTTTTTCCCCTCTTATCGACCTCTCGTATAACTATCCTATCTCCTCATATAATACGGTCTCCTGTTCCAAAACTGGAATCTATTGTCAATAATGACAGGTAGAAAATTATATTAAGGAATATATTTATTTTTCTGAAGTCTAACGGACGATCCCTTATTTCTCTACTTTTTTTCGGAGCTCTTTTAATATCTGTCCTCTTGCCATTAGTCCTTACTATCTTCTCACCCACATGCTAAATTTATCTATATTGGAGACTTCAATGTACACCACAGTGAGTGGCTTAATATATCTTACACTGATATAGGAGGAAGTGAGGACCTTGCTTTCTCTATTACTCACGATCTGGAGCAAATTAGAAAACATCCTACTCGTGTTCCCAATTGACACGAACATGCAGCCAACACTCTTGACCTATTTCTTACTTCTAATCATTCAAATTACTCATATTCTGAGTTTTCCCATCTTGGTAAATCTGAACACTTTGTGATCTCAATCTCATCCATTATCGCTCCCTTCTATCAAGTCCTCCTACTCAGTGCCGCATTTGGTACTTTTGAGTGAACCCAACGTGAAGATTTGCGTAATTTTCTCTTAGACTCCCCACTGGATGACTACTGCTATTGGTCCCGCAACCCTCATCAGGTAGCCCTATAAGTTACTGATATCATAACCTCGGGAATGGAGATGTTATCCCCTCCTCTAGGAGAACTTTTTCTCCCCCAAATCCTTGGGGTGACCGTGCCTGCTCCATGGCTATTAAGGCCAGGAATCTGTCACACCGTTCATAGCTAGCCTTTCTTTCTGATTTAACTTGCTCTGTTTTTAGTACAGCTATGAGCTACTGTACTGCTAAGATTCGAAGGTCTAAAGCTTCAATTATAAAAAGGAAAGTTGATGACCTTATCTCCTTTCCCACTGTTAAATGTTTCTGGTCCTTAGCTAAAAACCTCTCCAAAAAGTTCTGTAGCTCAAGCTTTTTTTGGTTTTTAAGCTTGCTCTTCCACCGACAAAACCACTCTCTTTGGCTCTCATTTTCCTGCCAACTCTTCTGTACGCAATTCCAGTTCACCTATCCCTCATTCTTTACCCCTCTTTAATCCTATGCCCTCCTTTATTCTTTCTTCACGCAAAGTTCATATGGTTCGTTGCTTGGTAAAGATGAACAATGCATCTGTTCCCAATGGTATCCCTACAAGGTTTATTAAGGAGTCTGCAGATGAATTGGATCCCATACTTTACTGTCTTTTTTGCCTCATTCTCTCAACCAGTATCTATCCTTCATATTGAAAACATGCTCTAGTGCAACCTGTTCCTAAGATGGGTGAGCGCTTTATTCCTTTAAACTACTGACCTATTGCCCTAACATCTTCCATCGCTAAAGATTTTGAATCTTTGCTCAATTCTCACTTCTTGAAAAGGCTTCAATCTAACTCGCTTATCTCCGATCACCAGTACAGCTTCTGCAAGGCAAAATCCCCTGGTGACCTCCTGTCCTATCCTCCTCATGTATGCTCATCTACTCTGAGGAACTATGGGGAATCCTTTGTTGTCGCTCTTGATATCTCAAAGGCTCTTATAAGAGTGTGGTACAAGGTTCTGTTGGCCTAACTCCCTGCTTATGGCTTTATCCAATCTTTCTGTTCTCTGATTTCCAGTTTTCTTTCAGACCTTTTTTTTTTTTTATCTGAGGTTGCTAACGGGGCAACATCTATCCCAGTTAAGCTGTAAGGTTGGTTCCTCTTTTAAACCTTATTTGGTGTAGTTAGTAGCACCTTGGCACAGTAATTATGTGTCTTAGGTTCGAGTCCCGTTCGGGTTAAATATGATTCATGTTTTCACATACGTTAATATGTTTATTTGATTACTGTTGATGCCTATTTAGATTGGGATTTGAAATAAATGCGAAAATGAAGCCACGAGTGAGGTTGGGAGAAGCTGTAATATGAAGAAAAAGGCATTCAGAAAGAATGCATTCATTCCTACTATAGCAGTTAATATGTAAGACTGGTTTTTCTTTTAGAACTTCAGTGGTGTTGTTAGTAGCGCTTTGGCATAATAATTATGTGTCTTAGGTTCAAGTCTCGGTTGGGTTAAATGTTTCATGTTTTCATATATGTTAATTTGTTTATTTGATTATTGTTGATTCCTCTTCAGATTGGGATTTGAATTAAATGCGAAAACGAAGCTACGAGTGAGGTTGGGAGACGCTGTAATATGAACAAAAAGGCATGCAGAAAGAATGAGTTCATTCCTAGCATAGCAGTTAAGCAGTAAGGTTGGTTTCTCTTTTAGACCTTCTGTGGGGTAGTTGGTAGCGCCTTGGCACAGTAATTATGTGTATTAGGTGTGAGTCCCAATTGGGTTAAATATGATTCATGTTTTCACATATATTAATGTGTTTATTTGATTATATATATATATATATATATATATATATATATATATATATATATATATATATATATATATATATATATATATATATATATATACTTCTTTAAATTGATATTGTGGAGTTAAGCCTTTATATGATATGTATATATATATATATATATATATATATATATATATATATATATATATATATATATATATATATATATATATATATATATATATATATACATACATACATACATATATATATATATATATATATATATATATATATATATATATATATATATATATATATATATATATATATATATACATATATATATATATATATATATATATATATATATATATATATATATATATATATATATGCTTCTTTAAATTAATATTGTAGAGTTAAGCCTTTATATATATATATATATATATATATATATATATATATATATATATATATATATATATATATATATATGTATGAAGCAGAGAAGGCCCATACATATAACAAAAAGAAAAATGAAGACGTGCAATATATTACGACTGGACTCAAGTCCTCCTCAGGTACAATTTTTTTTTTTTTAATACAAGAAAAAGATTGGAGTCCAGTTGTATTATATAGTACGTCGTTTTTCTTTGTTTTATTTGTGGGCCTTTTCTGCTTCATATTGTGCTCTGAAATAACAGTTTATTTTGCATATATATATATATATATATATATATATATATATATATATATATATATATATATATATATATATATATATATATATATAGATAGATAGATAGATAGATAGATAGATAGATAGATATATATATATAGATAGATAGATAGATAGATAGATAGATAGTTAGATAGATAGATAGATAGACGGATAGATAGATATCAAAGTCATTAACGATTTAGATTATTGTAAAGTAAATTTTCGCAAAATTACATAAGCTGTAATGTATTCTGAAAAATTCATTACATAATTCTCATCAACATGAACACTACAGAACCAAAATCTATGGATCCATTCACTTTACTAAAGATGTCAGATGATAATCTTCATCTTAATAAGACAAGCTGACCTTCCCTGTCACTTTTAAGGAAAGGGTCACCGCTCTATTCCTTCTAACTACCGACCTATTGCCCTAACCTCCTCTATTGCTAAAGTTTTCGAAACTTTGCTCAATTCTCACTTCTTGAAACGCCTTGATACTAACTCACTTATCTCCGATCACCAGTACAGCTTCCGCAAGGCATGATCCATTGGTGATCTCCTGTCCTATCTTACTCATGTATGGTCATCTTCTCTGAGGAACTATGGGGAATCCTTTGTCGTCGCTTTTGATATCTCTAAGGCTTTTGACAGAGTCTGGCACAAGGCTCTGTTGGCCAAACTCCCTGCCTATGGTTTTGCCCCTTCTTTCCGTTCTCTAATTTCCAGTTTTCTTACTGACCGTTTTATATCTGTAGTTGTTGATGGCGCGACATCTAGCCCTTTCTCTGTTACCAGTGGTGTTCCACAGGGCTCTGTTCTTTCACCTACTCTGTTCCTTCTCTTCATCAATGATCTACAATCCCCATCTTCCTCTCTTCTTCATGCCTTTGCTGATGATTCTACCCTTCACTCTTCCTCTGCCTTTTCTTTACAACCTTCATCTGTTACTCGCAATCAATCTCGTAACACTCCTTCTTCTACTCTTAACTCCGATTTGCAGGGAGTATATGAGTGGGGCACTCAAAATTTAGTTAAATTCAATGCCTCCAAGACAGTTTCTGGCTATCTCTTTATCTTCTTCTCCTCCTGATAAACCTATTGTCTTCGAAACTAATGAAATTTACCCTCTTACCTCTATCAACATATTAGGAATCCATATAGCCTCTAACTTGTCTTGGAAGAATCACAGAATCCAAATTTCTAATTCTTCATCCAATATATTGGGGGACTTATTTCGTTTTCGTCATTACTTTTCCTCTTTACAGTTACTTAAAATTTACAAAGGTCTTATCCGTCCCTGCTTAGAATACTGCTCACACATCTGGGGTGCTTCTTCTTATACTTATCTTCTTGATAGGGTTGAATCTAAGGCAGTCAGAATCATTAATGATCCTTCTCTTACTTCTAACATGGATTTTCTCTCTCTTCGCCGTAAGGTATCTTCCCTTTCGCTTTTCTATCGTTACTACTTCCATCGCTGCTCTGATGAGTTGGTGAGTTGCATCCCTCCCCCACTGCCGAGGCTGCGTAACACTGGCCAAGTGGCCTCATCTTACAGGTACTGTGTGGAGATTTGTAGCTCGCGGATTGGTCGGTGCAGCCACTGCTTCTTCCCATCTACCTCCAGACTCTGGAACTCTCTTCCTCCATCTGTCTTTCCTAATTCTTATGACCTTCCATCCTGCAAAAAACAGATCTATCGTCATCTCAGATCCTAGTCCTCCATATCTCTGGGTCCTCTGTACTTTGACTGTTTTTGTCTGTGTGTCGTTTTCCTTTGTGTGACATTACCTCATCTCTACCTTGTCCTTAGCCTTTTTCTTTTCCTTCCTCTTGGTATTTTCTCGTGTCCGGGCCATTATTGATGAGGGCAGTTTCTGCCTGTCCCGTTGTCACACTCATAAAAAAAAACAGAGAGGCAGAATTATGGAATTGATCTGGGCTTCTACGTGTATTCGCCACAAAATCAGTTAAACGGTGTGTGTGGCTGTTTACTTTTTACTCATAAATGCTGCTGGGCGAGTATTATTGGCATTATCTAAGAATAAGAGTTACGATATTCTTCCATTACAGTCCTCATTCATTCAAATGCGCTTATCAAGCCTCATGACTTGAATAGGTCTTTTAGATTTAAATAGGGTTCTCCTGGACAGCTCGATGTTAAGTTTTCCTTCAATAACAGATCCTCTTCTGTGCCTACATCTACACAGAATATTTTTGTATATTCGTTGCACATCTCTTATTATCCCTTCACAGTCACAACAATCCCCAACTCTGTTTCTCTTTGCTTTATCTTTCTGCATGCCCAAGTACGATGAGGGCAATTATCTTCACCTGTCCTGGTTTCACAGTCATAAAAAAATCTCTTACTATGTCAAAAATTATTCATGACGGTATTTAATTATTCAATTACCTACTCAGTAGTCCTTATTTTTCGAGGGTATTTGCATTATACGTGGGATATATACAGAAGTTTTTTATGTCTTACCTCTGCAAATCATGTGTTTTCTGTTGAGATCTGGGAAGCTAATTTAATATTAAAGGCTGCAAAATCAAGTACTTGAAGTGTAGCCTCCTTAAAAATACACAGACTCTGGGTGCTACCCTAATTAATGAGACCCGTCATACTCCCACTCGAAAGGTCATGAGTCCTGCTCAAGATGATTTTTGTACTGTCTCCTCTCCTGATCCTCTCGGTGTGAATGAACAGGTTATGACATTGTAATAATTGTCAATTCATGGGGTTTAGTGAAAGCATTTGAATGTGTGAGGACTGTAATAGAAGTATATCGTA
>JAXCGZ010007865.1:42500-45000 GCA_037179515.1 Halocaridina rubra | reverse complement strand
CATAGTTTTAAGGACAAGTATGATAAGTATCACTGAGTACAAAACTGGAATGACCAGGAGACGGGGAGTTACGAGCATATGGGTCTTTCCCGTAAGCACAATTATGTAATTACGGATCTGCAAAGAATTGAACAAAAAGTGTCAGTTAGTATTTTTTGCAGAAAATAACCCACCCCTTCAGTAGTAGAGATAGGAGCCCATGGGCCAGTATTAGATAACATCATCTTTTCAGCCACAGAGGTATGAAAAGCTGTGATGGAGTTAGATGCCCATGAAGCTACAGGTCCTGGTGATATATCACCGTATGTACTTAAAAAATGCACTAAATCAGTATTGGAGCTACATTGCATTACATTTGAAAATTCTCTTGAATCTGGGGAGATTCCAAGATGCTGGAATAAGCGAACGCTGTATTTATTTTCAAAAAGGAAGGGAGGGATGCAGCTCTAATCTGTAGGCCTGTTTCTTTGACCAGCATAGTTTGCAAAGTTATGAAGAAGCTACCAAGAAAACAGTTCTCTTCACTTGGAATCCTTAAACTTTTTGTCAATGTATCAACATGGCTTCAGAGAAGGTAGATCAACAGTAACAAACTTATTAGAATACTGTGATGAGGTAAGCCAGATCTTACAGAAAAGAGAGGGCTGAGTGAATTCCATATTCCTATCTTTCCAGAAGGCATTTTATAAATTCCCATACGGAAGACTTATTAAGAAGTTGCAAATAATGACGAGAATAGGAGGAAATATATTGGAATGGATGAAAACTTACTTAGAAGGAAGGGAACAGAAGGATAGAGTAAGACACTCAGTGTCTGAATGTAGAAGGGTTAGTAGTGGGGTTCTACAGGGTTCAATTTTAGGGCCACTGTTGTTACTTGTATACGTAAATGACCTACCAGTGTCTGTAAATTCATTTACAGATGATGCAAAAATTGTGAAGAAAGTAAGAGACGAGAAAGATGATAGAAAACTTCAGTAAGGCCTAAATAGTCCACACGAGTAGTCAGAAAGTGGCTACTGGAATTCAGTACTTCTAAATGTAAGGTAATGAGAATGGATACAAGTGCGAGAAGGTCCATGCTTAGATGATCAGTAGCAGGAGCAGGCCTTCAAGAGACGGAGAATGAGAGAGATCTAGCAATAAACATACTGGCAGAATTGTCTCCGGAAATGCATATAAATGGCATAGTAAGGATCGTGTATGCTTTCTTAGCAAATGTACGGGTAGTCTTCAGACATATGGACAAGGAAATGCTCAGCAATATTTATGTAACCTTTGTGAGGCCAAAGCTTGAGTATGCAGCTCCCTTTTGGAATCCATACTTGAAAAAGTTCGTAGTTAAGCTGGAAAATGTTCAAAGACAAGTCACGAAACTTGTGCCAAAAATACGCAATCTCAGTTATGAGGCAAGCCCGAGGGAATTACACTTACCATCACTCGAAGCTAGAAGAATGAGGGGATATGGTGACGGTTTATAAATTTCTTCATGGTTATGACAGAGTGGATAGGAATCGATATTTTGATATGACTGGCTCTAGAACTAGAAGTCATACTTTGAAGCTTCGTAAGAAAACTTCTTTCTAGGATGTAAGGAGGTATTTTTTTTAGTGTAAGAGTAGTTGATGATTGGAATTCGCTAAGCAAGGAGGTAGTTGATGATAACTCAATCCATAGTTTTAAAGATAAGTATGAAAAGTATCACTAAGTACAAAAATGGAACCGACCAGGAGACGTGGAGTTACGAGTATAAGTCTCTTTCCAGTAAGCACAATTAGGTAGTGTAATTAGGTAATCACAAAGTAAAAGAAGAGAGGCAGAGAGAAACTATGAGAGGGACATCACCAGGAAAGCTAAAGAAAATGCCAAGCTTTTCCACAGCTTTATCAGAGGAAAACTGAAGGTAAAAGAACAGGTTTTAAGGCTAAAGAGAGCGGATGGAAGCATCACTGAGACGGATGAAGAGATCTTCAAAGAATTGAACAAGGAGTTTCAGTCAGTATTTACAGTAGAAACTACCCCACCCCCTTAGATTGCAGAGATTGAAGCTCATGGGCCGGTATTAGAGAACATCAACCTTTCAGCCACAGAGGTATGCAAAGCACTGATGGAGTTAGATGTCCATAAAGCTACAGGTCCTGATGATATATCCCCTCATTACTTAAAAAATGCACAAACTAAATATCAGTGGCACTAGGTATCATATTTAAAAAGTCACTGGAGTCAGGGGAGATTCCAATATGCTGGAAACAAGCAAACGTGATACCTATCTTCAAGAAGGGAAGGAGGGATATGGCTCTATACTATAGACCAGTTTCCTTGACCAGCATAGTTTGCAAAATTATGGAGAAACTACTAAGGAAGCATATCTCTCTTCACTTGGAATCCTTCAACTTTTTGTCAATGAGACAACATGGCTTCAGAGAAGGTAGATCAACAGTAACAAACTTATTAGAATTTTATGATGAAGTAAGCCGAATCTTACAGGAAAGAGAGGGCT
>JAXCGZ010007865.1:25000-37500 GCA_037179515.1 Halocaridina rubra | reverse complement strand
TTCCGCTATTGTGCCATTATGCTTATTTTTACTGTAATGCTACTAAACCTAACTATTGTAGGTTTCCTACCTATCCTGTTCCATTTCTCCAACATCCTCTCTTCTTCTACCTATCTTTTTTTTTTCTTTATATAAATTTTAAAACTTCTAGGGACGCCTAAATATATGAATAAATATGGACAGAAAATCTTAATGTCTAATACACCTTTAGCCTCAACTCGAGCTACCAGTTCTTCCTTTACAGAATGGCTGATGATAATGGCACGAGAATGCTCAGGAGGAGGAGAGCAAACACACACGAAGTCAGTATTGTCAAGCCGAATTTTCCAAATTCCGATCAAATCGACGTCAATATCCGCTAGATAAGACGTAAATCCGGTATATTCCCCTCTGGACTGGATTAATTATCCCGCTAGATAGGGGGTAAATGACACAATTTTCCCGTTAGATATATGGCTATCTGCGACATCTAGGGGAAAATCCACCAAAGTGGTAACACTGTGCGACTAAGTCTCTTGAGGGAATTATGCCGATTTCTTGTTTTGTAGAATATTTTCGCCACGAGAAAAAAAGAAAGTACTTATTGGGTGCAATGGCCACTTTCTTAAGGAATGAATCGTAAAACGAAAAGAAGAGTTTTTATTGTGGTTATATACACACATGTAACGGAAAATGGGAAATCACGAGAATGCTCTTCTTATATCCATACACAAAGTAAATTTGAATATCAATATAGACTACAACGAAAGACATTGAGATCATATCTTATAAAAAGACACTCCTTTCTGAATTATTGTCGTCAACTTTCTCATATCTCTTCTCTAAATACTAGTCTCTTACTAACAACTGTTTCTTCACTTAAATATAAATATACTTATTTGTAACATAGATGAAAATGGTTCAGTTAATTACATTAAAAGCTCAGAGGAAAGAACACAACCATATACACTACTCTCTCTCTCTCTCTCTCTCTCATGTCGTGGGCGGTTATCTTCTGTAGCTCAAGGGCTTTGCCAACCATAAGAGTGAAGGAGTTTTCCCATTTCGTTCTATTTTTTTATCTTTAAGAAATACTTCCAGCATTAATTCCCCAGTTCTAACCTATCTGTGTCTACACCCACTCAAATGGGGATTAATAATGACGCATAAAACGGGAAACAACAGCATAACAAAAATTCAAATAGGCAATGAACCCTTCCATAAGGAGATATGCCTGATCTGTTACAGGGTAGGTATTATTATTATTATTATTATTATTATTATTATTATTATTATTATTATTATTATTATTATTATTATTATTATTATTATTATTATTATTATTATTATTATTATTAATTTAGCTGAGACTTTTAAAATAACAAAAATTATAGTTATAGTCACTAGCTTTCATCAGCTATTATTCGCTTACCTTCACAAAATATCCATTTCCTTGGAAACCATATGGAAACCGCATCAATACGCTTTTTGCTCTAATTTAAAGGAGATACCTTTTTCCTCAAGACGAGATAATGGAAACTTCACAATAGAGAGAGAGAGAAAAAAAAAGACTATAAAAGAGAATATGGCCTTGTCATCTGTTGGTGTTGCTTCAGACACAATAAATATTGTCTCACTCAGGAGATTTCCAGATCCCCTCAGAACTATTATCCCTCCTCAATCGACTTTTCTCCTCTTGTTTTCCTCCTCCTTTTCTTATTTCTCTCTCTCGAGATGTTAACTTTTCAACATGAATAGGCTAAGGTTACAAGGATTTAAATCAGGAATGGAGACAAGTCCAGGCAATAGCTTTGATGGTTAGAATAAAACGACATTTTCCAGAAAACCGGGAGTGAAATACAGAGACCATACTTTAGCATCCGCATATAATCAGAAACAGTTCTCTTGGAGATACATAAGATATTGCAATATCTATATATGACATAGATTCTAAAGCACATATAACCAAGTTCTGAGTGAGCAAGTCTCTATTATACAGAATATTGCTTTTCAGAGAATTATTTCATCTAAACTATCAACTTTGCGTTGGAAATAATGGATCACTGATATAATTTATAGCCATCACATCATATGCATAGTGCAGTGCACATATGTCCTCAATTACACAGTATAATCTAAAAGATACTGTAGAGTTCTTACCAAAAGGAGAAATCAATTAATGTACCTGAAAAGACAAACACGGATATAATTTACTGAACTAATAGTGGCATTAAATATAAGAATCATTATAAACACCCTCATGTTTATTTATACTACTACTACTACTACTACTACTACTACTACTACTACTACTACTACTACTACTACTACTACTACTACTACTACTACTACTAATAATAATAATAATAATAATAATAATAATAATAATAATAACAATTATAATAATAATGCCTTTATTCCATTAATAATTACATTGGGTATTCTTGCAAACAAAAATTATTTACATACAAAAGATTTACATATATTTACATAGAATTATTACAATTAACTGACTCTTAGATAACTTTTCACATCTTTTTTAAAGGAGGTGATAAGCGGCATATTTTTATGTGGTTTGACAATGCATTCCATAACATAGCTCACCTGACACATAGAACCAACCCTGTTTGCATGGACTGTGGTAATTCTTGGTACCACCAAGTTGCCTGATTGTGTTGTATCTCTGACTATCACATCGCTTACCCTTTCTAGACATAATAACCACCTTGGCAGGTAACCATTTATAACTTTGTACATAAACAATGAAGTTTCGTAATTTAATTGTTTATTCACCTTTAACCAATTCATATCCTTAGTATATGGAGTAGCTTTTTCATACTTTCTTCCGTTATCATCAGCCACTTTGGCAGCAAAATTTGGAAATTTTTGCACATTTTTATTAAAGTTGAGTTACATAATCCCCGAAGAACTGAACTGTAGGATAATGTGCTTAAAATCATGTAGTCAACTATAATTATTCTACTCTCTTTATCAAAATTATCTATGACGAGATTCAAAAAGAATACGAGTCCATTTGTTTTTGCACACATAGTCTCCACATGTTAATCAAATTGTAAATACGAGTCCATAATCAGACCCAGAGTTTTCATATATTTAGAGGGTTTCACACTTGTAGTTCCTACCTTAATTGTTAATTCTCCTGGTATACAGTCAATGTTGTGTCTTGACCCAAAAAAATATAAACTGAGTCTTACTAGCGTTTAAATTTAAGCCATTTACATTACAATACTTTCTTACTCGCAACATGGTTGATTGCATCTGATGAACAAGAGAATGCAAATTCGCAAATGGTTGTGCGTGAAGGAATTGTGCATCATCTGCAAACTGCACCATAATTCCATCTACTACTACACCATTTAGGAAATTTATAAACAAACTAAAAAGAACAGGACCGAGTAAAGAACCTTGTGGATTCCAAATTCTACTCCTTCTTTTGGGGATGTGTATCTCGTCTCCGTGGCAAAATGGTAGCGTCTGCGACTCTGAGGCGGCAGGTCGAGGGTTTGCGCCCCGTCACGGACTGAGGTTAGTAAGGGCATGCACTAAAGTAAACGATTACATCTGCAAAAACAAGTCCTTCGTAAGAAGGCATCCGTCCTAGCCCTTAGTAGAAAAGGGAGTTCGTGACGTAAAACCGAATCCAATCCATCCTTTTGGGGATGTGTATGAATCTAATTTGACTGTTTGATAGCGGTTCAGTATATACCTGGAGAACCAGAAGTCATCTATGTTATGCATATTTAATTTCTGAAGGAGAATTTACTTTTGTGTCCCAGTTAGAGACAATTTCCGCATCGTAGCATATGGTCAAATCTGGAGCGATTTTCATGGTGGTTCTGTACCACAGTTAAAGTTACAGTTAAAGTTTGCTGGGTTTTAGCCCTCCAATAAGGGGTGTCGCCCCTGTTCTGGCGGGAGTCAGCAGGTGCAAGCCCCAACCCCCTACTGTGGTGTCCAGCCACAGCACTAACCTCCCAAGTAAACAGCTTAAACTCTCTTGACTGGACGAGGCTTGATCTGCCGGCCTAACGAATGCGAAGCCAGTCCGTTACCACTGTTTCAGCCTCTCTCTCTCTCTCTCTCTCTCTCTCTCTCTTTTTTAAGCTGTTAAGGGTGTGCACGATAGCTATAGAAAGCTTGACTGACAAATGAACGCATTTGATTGGTACACCATTTATCATAATGAATGTTGTTTCTTCTGGGCGAGCTCCAATCTCGATTTGTTCTGGCTATGTTTTTTTGCCTCAATAAGCGTCAAAATCCCTTTGAATTTCGTTCCGACTACACATTTCCTTATCATTATCCAAGACTGAGTGAATGCATATTATGAGTTACCTTTCTGTATTTTATTTCTTCATGCTTTTCAATTTTCGACATAATTTTCTTCTTATTTAGGTTTTTGATTGATATAACTGTATGCCAATCACTGAATACTAAATCTTTACAGCCTTTTCTATTGCTTCTAAAAGTCTAACAGCACCAGTTCTTGAAAGCTGAAGAGGAGAACCTTCATTGTACTCAAAGCAATTTACATCTATCTCCCCTGCTCCAAGTCTAGAATAGAGTTCATTGCTAACAAGGGATACACCATTTCTTGAACACCAGTCATCTAGAGTTGCACTGAAATCTTAAAGTTTTTCATTCAAAATCAAAAAAATCAAAACATTTATTTCCATTTTGTACAATGGTTATTCAACATTAATAGTAACTTATAAGTAGACATGTAATTAAAGTAATAAATAAGAGGGTTAGACATATAGTTAAATTAAATGTAGCCTTCATGGAAAATAATAATGCTGTAATAAAAATGTTAACAATAATGTTAATAATAAAGTAGTAAGTATGCCACTAGATACAGGATCGTTATTATCGGCATCATTTCCATATTTGTTTCCTTACAATGAGAATAATTAGTTCTTAATGAGCAGCAACTATTTGTCCAAAAGAAAACTATATAGTTTGCCTTTAAAAGCTGTGAAGGAGGATGCATTTTTAAGATGCTCTGGAATATTATTCCAGAGTGTTGGCCCTTTGATAGTGATCATCTTTGAACCTGCTTATGTGTTTGTTCTGTGAATAAAGAGCTCACTGCTCTGTCTTGTGTTGGTTCCCCTTATATCCCTGACTGTTTTAAAATCAAATAGCCAGCTAGGATAATGATGGTCCAAAATTTTGAATACAAAAACATAAATAGCATAAGCGACCTTATTTTCTGCCCGCAGCCACCCAAGTTTATTGAGAGCTGGTGTGATGTGGTCATATTTTCTAGTCGTTTCATCACCCAGAACACTAGGAGCAAGTTCACATGTACACCAATTTTGACATTCTCATTATTAAATTTTAATGGAGAAAGCAATATTCTTAATTTATCAAAAGTTTCATTTACACTGCTCTCCTTCTGGCAAAGAGAGAGAGAGAGAGAGAGAGAGAGAGAGAGAGAGAGAGAGAGAGAGAGAGAGAGAGAGAGAGAGAGAGAGAGAGAGAGAGAGAGAGAGAGAGAGAGAGTTTTTACATTAATTAAATATGCAATAATACTTTTAGATACAAACCCGATTTTACCCATAATTTTGTTCAAATGCTTAAAAAAAAAGTATATATATCACACATTTAAAATAGGTGAAGAGAGGAAGAGAGAAAATCTGGCAAGCCAGTCGTTTTAGCAATTTTTTTTTTTCAATTATTAATCTCTTCATCCTTCCTTCCTCAGTAACAGGGAAGCCTCATTTTGGATACCCTTTCCATTCTGTGAATAAAACTTGTACGATTATATAACCACACTCCCCAAGATTTAATTCTGAAAAGATATGAAAAGTAGCTTTACGGTCTCTTATATTTTCTTAAACTTTTCATTTCGGGAACTATTTTTATAGTCTATTTCTTTTCTGTATTGTCTCAGGACTATGAAAACCAAAAAATGTCTTAGTTATTTGCTCCTCCCCAGTTCTCTCTACACGACGAAACTTCTTCGGCAAAGCTATTATTTCACCTACTGTTCACTGATACTCCACCCATCTTTGCATCTCTCCACTGCATACTGTAAAGACAGCTCCAGTAATATCCATTATCAAATTCTAATGCACCATATTCTACATGTAGCTCTTAGCTTTTTATTTCTCCTCTCTCTCTCTCCTCTCTCTCTCTCTCTCTCTCTCTCTCTCTCTCTCTCTCTCTCTCTCTCTCTCTCTCTCTCTCTCTCTCTCTCTCTCTCTCTCTCTCTCTATCTATCTATCTATCTATCTATCTATCTATCTATCTATATCTCACTCGCGCAGACACATTCACATCCACTCTCACATTATAAGCCTAACTCAAGAGGTCTGTTTTTCACTTTATACTTACATATACATCTGATACTCTTCCAAGGTTTCTGAAAACTCATACTGCCTTTATTACCACCATTGTTTGGTGTCTCACTCAATTTCATCATTACTCAAAAACGATTATGAACAAACCATTTCCAGCGATAATTTAATTTTGCCGACATATAGTAAATATGTATATATTTATTGTTTATATATATATATTAACAAAATGCAATTCTCCTCTTGTATCAATTAAGCTATGTCATATGGAAATATCAGACAATCCACTTTCTGTTAATAAATTCCAGGTATTGATTAGTAAACATTACTTTTGTCACTACCTTTCTGCAGTGCTCCATCCCCGTATGCTTCAAAGAGACATGTATCAAGAAAAATTCCTAGCTATTGTGACATTTTCATACTCCTATTTACATGTTCACGCCCCTTCCCCTTCCAACACACACAGACTTCCTTTTCTTTTCCAAAGGAAAGCTTCCTTTGAGTCAGAAACAGTGAAGCAGCACATCATACTAAAGAATGATAACCGGGTTTCTACGAGGAGGATCGTACAACACTTCTCCTTTTAGCAATTCTTTAGAATGAGAACAGGTGGAAAGGCGTCTTAAGTAAGTACTGTAATTATTAACGGCTGGATCAGAAAGAAGACTATTAGATATATAAGGTCAAAGGTGAAACCGCATCTTCACAATACTGGGCATTGCCAAGGGACTAATGGCCATTTTACATAAAAAAAATAAAATAAAAAAAGTATTTTCAGCATTGTAAGCATAAGTATCCAAAACTACTTTCCTAGCAAACAAACTTTGCTACATAAATTCAAATCTTTCACACATATGATCACTCTGAAATTCTTCTTTGCCTGAAACCAACCAGCTTCTCTACTATCAAAATTCGATCACAAACTTTTCTCTGTCAGTCACCACCTTTCCCTACACATTCACAGTAACCTCACTCTACATTATTAAAACTCTCCCCTCACCCAAATATATTTTACAAGCATTGCTCAGCCATTCAAGGATACTCTCATCTCTTGAAAACAAAATCTACTTTGTAAATCATCCATTATACTAATATATATATATATATATATATATATATATATATATATATATATATATATATATTTTTTTTTCATTTTCACCTACGTGACAGTTACCCTGTCCATTTTAAGGTAGCCTTCAATATCTGTTTTTGGACTCATATTCGTACTTTTGCTATGGGTGACACATTCATCAAGTACAAATTTCAGTTAAATATATTCCCTTTCATATCTTTCACTCCATTTCCTTTCAAACATAAAAACTCACGATTAGTGGCATGTTGACCAGTTATCTTTGAAAGATTGGAAGCGTATTATCAGTATCTAATGTATAATCGAAATTTCATGTAAATAGCGCCAGGCACCTACCCAGAAGGTATTGAATCTCACCTCTCCAAGATGTCTAGCACAGCCTCTCTTCGGCAGAGCTATATGGAGAGAAGAAGAGGTACTGGTGTCCATCGTATGGTAACCTTTGCAATCTCGGTAGGCTCCATGCGTACAGAATTAAAAGAGTGGGGTTAAAAGTGGAACAGCATAGGCATGAGCTAGCACCGATGAGAGTAAGAAAATTATAGTCCGGTAGTTCTTATGTAATAAAAATTAATATAAAAATAAAAGGGGAACGGGAATGACGTAGCCTACCTACATATATATTTAGGTGTGTGTGTGTGTGCGTGTGTGGTGTCTGTATGTGAATGTATGTGTGTGCATACACACCTAAATAAGATGAGAACTTAACTATTCTGAAGTGTCCACTCATTGAAGCAGTACCCATAAAATAATATTATCGTCAAGTAAAAAGGGCAAGAAATAAATTAAAAATAAACACACACACGCATACATGAGCACCTCCATATCCATACAAGCAAACTAGCATTACAAATTTATTCACGTCTTTTTGATCGTTCTTTAGAAGTCAGATGAATAGTTTATGAATGGTAGCTGCATCCCTCCCTTCCCCATTTTCTCCTTTCACAGCGTCTGGGGATGTGTAAATAGAGAGAGAGGCAAAATGAGCATCACAGACTGACACCAACAACAAAGCACTCATTAAAAGGAACCACAAACGTTGCTCTCTCTCTCTCTCTCTCTCTCTCTCTCTCTCTCTCTCTCTCTCTCTCTCTCTCTCTCTCTCTCTCTCTCTCTCTCTCTCTCTCTCTCTCTCTCTCTCTCTCTCTCTCTCTCTCTCTCTCTCTAATTGTAGCACTTCTTATTCCTCTCTCTTTGGCGTCACACGACGCATTCAATAAAATTTTTGTCATTATAATAATAATTAACATATGTTAATTGAGCCAATAAGGAAGTTTGTTAAAAAAAAATTGTCAAACCGGAGACAGACTATACACTCAAGGCTATAAAAAGAATGTTCTTTAGGCATTAACTGATGAGTAAGCATAATAAAATAATGCGAAATAATACTATAACCCTATATATTCACATTCTTACTGAAATGTAAGGCTATGCAAGAGGGACATTGCGTACCATTAAAGCACACAACGGCTCTCGGTTTATACGAGATTATATCTTTAGGTAACAGAAAAGAAATATGTTTTGAGTAGGTGATTAGTGGGGGAAAAGTTAAATTTAAAACTGAAAGTCATGCAAGGAAAAGGGTGATTTCGATTGATTGGAGGGTAACTTAGTCATCAACATAAAGAAAGGTTTGTAAAGAAAATACAAAAAACTGTACTATATTTAAAGGTTATCTTTAGAATACCAAAGCCAGCTTCGATTCTGTTTTTTTTTTCTTATAATCACAAAAAACAGTATTAACATAATGTGAATTTGCATAGGTTTACTACATTTACTCCTATTACACAAAATTCTATAGATTATTCGCACTAAATAGTTCATCATAGTAATTCTATTTATATGGGCCCCTTCTCCCAAATTACTTAAAAAAAAAAAAATACCTGAAAGTTTGGGATTGGCTGTATCACAAGTAGAAGGTCTATAAAAGTCTATTGTATAGCGTGAGTGAAAACTATTTTTTTTTTTTTTGAGGAAGGCCCTTATTCCTTCGCTGGCTGTGGATAAGAGAATTTAAGCATTGCTACACGATTCAAGTAATATTGCACACTGGATATGTGTAAATATATAAAAGCATTAAGCTACTCCTTTAGTCGGAAATCGAACCCTGAACCTTTGAAATCAAAAGAAAATTATGAAATATGCAATAGGAGGTAATCTATTATAAGACTCCTAATTCGACTAGATATACTGGTAACTCAAGCATATACTTACTAGCTGAGTATCTATAATTCTCGCCATTACCAATTACAGCTCAAAAGAAGCGATTGTAATTAATTCCCGTCTCTCAATGGTACAAACCTTGTTTAAATGATATCACATATTGTACATATATAAATATAAATATATCAAACCACTCCTATGGGTCCCCAATCGAAACTTGAATATATGAAAATGAAAAGAAAAATGAGTTTACCATTGTGTTACGAGGTGCTATGTAAGGAAGAATCTATATGCTCATAATAGAGATTATGTGTAAGTCATGCATTAAACTAAATACTTGACGAGAACTGCTAATTCTTCCCGTACAGACTTTAGCTCTTTAGGACACGATTAAAGTTGATGTAT
The DNA here is from genome assembly GCA_037179515.1 of Halocaridina rubra. Lineage (NCBI taxonomy): Eukaryota > Metazoa > Arthropoda > Malacostraca > Decapoda > Atyidae > Halocaridina > Halocaridina rubra. Next base: position 27,537 of record JAXCGZ010007865.1, on the reverse strand, counting down.
TTCGTTCAACGGTAGTATTCTCGTTTGAATACAATATACTTTACATATGTATATATTTAAAAATGCAAACCACTCCTATGGATCGAAAATCAATCTATAGACCTCTAAAATAAAAGGAAGAGGACGTGACTATTGTGATACGGGAGAATTCTACATACTCTGTGTGCCTGCGTGTTAAAGAAATCTGTGCAGTAGAAACTTTTCAGTAAGTGCTGTACCACTAGTATATTGTCTTTTCTGATTCCTGAAATTCTGATGATTATGCTCTTTTATTAACACGAGACAAGGTACTCAAGAATCCTATTGAGATGGCAAAAGGATAAACACAGAAGACATTATTACTCTTAATTCTTAACAGCAACAGGTTTTGATACATTGATACTGTACAAACACCACTTTGTGGTGTAGAAATAGCGACAATCTCAGTGAAAAAAAAATACTGTATTCTGAAATATTTGTCCACTCTACAATTCAACCGTAACTTCGGAAAGCCCTAAACAGAGTTCTAGATAACCTGCTTTCACAAGGGAGGCAAGAGTTGGGTATGCACTATTAAAGTTGCTAGCATATATATATATATATATATATATATATATATATATATATATATATATATATATATATATATATATATATATATATATATATATATGTATATATATATGTGTGTGTGTGTGTGTGTGTGTGTGTGTGTGTGTGTACAGTATATATATATATATTTATATATATATATATATATATATATATATATATATATATATATATATATATATATATATATATATATATATATATATATATATATATATATATATATATTATGAGTGTGGCACCCGGACAGGCAAAAAACTGCCCTCATCAATAAAGGCCCGGGGATTTAAAAACATTAAAACGAAGGAAAAGAAAATGGTTATGGACAAGGTATAGATGAGGTAATGATACACAAAGGAAAAGGACAGACTGAAGAAATATTCAAAGTACTGAGGACCTAGAGATATTGAGGATTAGGCCTTTTGAAGGAAGATAGGTTATAAGAATTTGGAAAGACAGAAGGAGGAAGAGAGGTTCAGAGCCTGGAGGGAGATGGAAAGAAGCAGTAACTGCACCGACCAATCCAAGAACTACATATCTCCACACAGTACCTGTGAGACGAGGCCGCTTGGCAAGTGTTACGCGGCTTCGGCAGTGGGGGAGGGATGCAATTCGCCAACTCATCAGAGCAGCGTTGGAAGTAGTACTGATAGAAAAGAGAAAGGAATAATACCTTACAGCGGAGATCGAGAGAATCTAGATTAGAAGTAAGAGAAGGATTATTAATGAGTTGACTGTCTTAGATTCAACCCTATCAAGGAGATAAGTATAAAGAAAAACACCTCAGATGTGTGAGTAGTATTCTAAGGAGGGACGGATAAGACCTTTATAGATTTTAAGTAACTGTAAAGAGGAAAAGTAATGACGAAAATGAAACAGAATCTCCAATTTTTTGGATGCAGATTTAAAAATTTGAATATATGATTCCTCCAAGATAAGTTAGAGGCCACTTGGATCCTAATATGTTGATAGAATCAAGTGGGTAAATTTCATTAGTTTCAAAGACAATAGGGCTATCAGGAGGAGAAGAAGATGAAGAGATAGCCAGAAACTGTGTATTCATCCATTTACCTTGGCTGTTTCCTCCAATTTGGGGGATAGCCGACATAAAAAAAAAAAAACAATAAGGGGATTACTTTGCTCTATGTTCTGTATATTGAAGGCACTAAATTAACTATATATTGGGTGCCCTACTCAGATGCCCTCTGCAAATCGGAGTTGAGAGTAGAAGAAAGAGTGATATGAGACTGATTACGAGTAGCAGATGAAGGTTCTGAGGAAAAGGCAGAGGAAAAGTGAAGGGTAGAATCATCGGCAAAGGCGTGAAGAAAAGAGGAAGATGAGAATTGTAGAAGATCATTGATGAAGAAAAGGAACAGAGTAGGTGAAAGAACAGAGCCCTGTGGAACATCAATGGTAACAGGGAATTGGTTAGATGTTGCACCCTCAACAACTACAGATATAAAACGGTCAGAAAGAAAACTGGAAATCAGAAAACAGAAAGAAGGAGTAAAGCCATAGGCAGGGAGTTTGGCCAACAGTCTTGTGCTAGACTCTGTCAAAAGCCTTAGAGATATCAAGGGCGAAGACAAAGGATTCCCCATAGTTCCTCAGAGAAGATGATCATACATGAGTAAGATAGGACAGGAGGTCACCAGTGGATCTTGCCTTGTGGAAGTCGTACTGGTGCTCGGAGATAAGTGAGTTAGATTAAAGGCGTTTTAAGAAGTGAGTATTAAGCAAAGTTTCAAAAACTTTAGTGACAGAAGAGGTTAGGGCAATAAGAACAGGCTGCACTAGAGCATGCTTCCAAGATGAAGGATAGATGCTGGTTGACAGAATGAGACAACAAAGACGGTAAAGCATTGGAGCCAATCCATCTGTAAACTCCTTAAGGAACCTTGCAGGGGTACCATCTGGACAGAGGCCTTGTTCATTTTTAGCGA